>BDUI01000865.1:82762-118402 GCA_002335545.1 Apodemus speciosus
CTTTCCTTCTCCTCCTCCTCCTCCTTTTTCTTCTTCTTCCAATAGCAGATCTTGGCTTTTCCCCTATTTCTCTTCACAGTGACTATCAAACCTCATGAGTTTGATGCCCCAGATAAGCAAACTTTCTGGTAGACTTCAGTCACAATAGCTTTGTTGTCATAGGGTAGAGGTATCCTGTGCCCTCTGGCAGCCTGGCCTTGCTTGGTCTCCTGGGGCAGCCTTTCAGAATGAGCCAATAAATTCTGCTCCAGTCTTGTCAGTGGTTGAGGCCTTAAGAAGGGTTGGTGTTCATCTGCTTTCAGAGAAAGGTTAAGTGCTTTAATCTGTTTCTGTAGAAATTTCCAGAAATACTGATGCCTCACAGACCATAACCACCACCATCCATCCTAGGGGTACATGGTTTGCCACAATGGCCAACAGGTTGCTCAAAACTGGAATTGGTTACCCAGTACTAGAGACTGCTACTCTGCCATCTTCAGCAGCTTCCTAAGAAAGGAGGGCATGTGTAATTATTTTTCTAGTGCTAGGAATCTGTGCTGGTTACCTTGCTGCAAGCTAGAGTCACTTGGAAGAAGGGGTCGCAATTGAGAAAATGCCTCCACTAGATTGGTCTATGGACCATTTTTAATTTTTATTTATGGTTTGTGGGGAAAGGCAGTACCAAACCTGGGCTGGTAGTCCTGCCTATAGGAAAGCAAGATGAGTAAGCCACAAGGAGCAAGCAAGTAATCAGCATCCTTCATGACCTTCTTCCTTCAGATTCCTGCCATATTTGTTTTCTTGCCTTGACATCTTTCAGAGATGGAATATGACCTGAGAAGTATATGGTGAAATAACTCTTTCCTTCCCAGGTGTTTATGGGTTTAGTGTTTTATTCCAGCAAGAAAAACCCCAACTAAGACAGTATCTGACCCCATGCTTTGATTATACTGAGGTATATACATATCTAAGGTTTTTGAGGAGCACAAATTTTAAAAAGACTTGCATAGTCTCTAAGCCTTGTCAAATTGGGGTATTTTCATTTTAAAAGTGTTCCTAACTTGATTTGTAAAAATAATATCTCATTGCTGTATACATTTCTTCTAATATCATGCAGGCTAAAATTTCCCCATATCAGTTGTTCATTTTCTTCTTTTGTGAATTGCCAGTCTGAATCTGTTGTCAAATTTTGATATAGGAATGCTCATATTTACCTATTCACTTGCAATAGCTTTGTGCATGCTAAGAGGGTTATTTTTTCTAGGGTTTGAGTTACAGGCATTTCAAATAGTCATTGGGATTTCAGTTTAACGCTTTCCTTTTCTTTCTTTCTTTCTTTTTTTTTTTTGAAAAGCAGAATTTTCAATTATAAATAGACAATTTTTACCATAAAGTCCCAATATCTGGATCAGTCGGTATACATTTTCCTTGTTGTTCCACAGGATGTCACTGAAGGTGTCTGCCCATGCCTTATACTATGTGCATTCATTAACAACAGCAGTATCCTATGTAACATTGTATGTCTCACAATACTTCAGATAAGCACAAAACCAAACAGAAGGAATCAACAAAACCCATGGAGACAGTTTTCATACTGTTAACTTGGCAGGATCTAGAATCAACTAGGAGACAAGTTGTCATGCATGTCTATAAGAGAGTTTCAAGATGAGATGAATTGTGAGGGAAGACCCTGCAGAACTGTCTGGACTAGAGTTGTGGGGTGAGTAAGGAGAAAACAAACAGAACCCCAAAGTGCTCTGTGCACTGTGGATGTAGTATGACCAGGTGCCTAATGCTTCTGCTAAGACCTGACTGAGAACCAATGTAAAGCTGTCCTTCCTTGAGCTGCTTTTTGTCACATGTTTCATCACAGCAAAGAGAATTTAACTAGTACAGACACTGTAGGTAAAAAGAAGCAGCTAAGCACAGTAACATAGGCTTAGGACAGAAGGATTTTAGTATATTCATCATTTTGAACTTGTGTCAATGGATACAACATCATTTGCTCTGATGTTCAGTTGGGGTTGTTTTAAGGTTTAGTTATTTTTAATTTGTGTGGATGAGTGTTTGACATGCATGTATGTCTGTGTACCACCTGTGTGCCTGGAGCCCTTGAAGGCCAACAGAAGATCCCAGATCTCCTGGGGTTATAGACAATGGCCAACTGCCATAAGGGGACCTGAGTCCTCTGCAGAAGCAGCAAGTGCTCTAAATCAGCCCCCAACTGTGTAGTTTTGAGGATAGTTATTCTGCCTATAACCTCTTTGTCCATTGATATTTCCTTCTCCCCAAGTATTCAAAATGGGACTCTGAGTTTGGCACATTCCAGATAATTATTCTACCATCGGGTTTTATTTCAGTCCTATAATATTTCAACCCATCCATACATCATACATTCATGTCAGATTTTCACAGGACGAAGTTTATTCAGAGTTTATCCAGAAGCCACAATTTCTTTTTCCTAATTACCCTTACAGTGCCTGAAATGGTCTCTCTTTTCCTCTGTCACTCCCAGTTCATCTGTCCTTCAGCAGCCAGAACCATGTTTTGGAAAGTATAAATATGGCATATTCTCCATTGCTCTCAATTTTCCAATAGATTCTCATCCAACAGAAAGCATTCACACCATGGCTCACACAGAGTCTAGTCTGAGCTGTTGCCCTCTCTGAACTCACACATTTGTTGTGTTGTGTTGTGTTGTTGTTGGTTTGCTCTGTGYATTCAATTTAGTGGCCTTCTTGTTTGTCGCAGTTGCTAGGAAGACCAATTGTCTGATATCTGAACTTTGACCTGTGGAAAGTTGCAACCTCTTCTTCAAAAGAGAAAGAGGATGCAAGCATCTTATAGTAAAGTAGAGTCTAGTTGGAATGTGGCTGCTGGAACACTGGTAGGGTCAGCTCAGGTCCTCTTACTGTCTGCTGTGCTGTGGTCATTCTTATACATGACCCTGCTCTGTTTCCACAGAGACACAGGCAAATATTGCCTGTCCAGAAAGGCCTTTTTAGAATTCTTTTTGTGCCATTGCAATCTTTTCCTCTTTTTCTGATTATACTATCCCCATCTGAGTGGTCACTGATTGCTAAATCTCCTGGAACTAATGCTCTATGTGATCTACTGAATCCCAAGGCTCAGTTATCAGAAAGTGTTCACACCATGGCTCACACATACTCATACCTGTGGAGAACATAGTGATCATATTGCAGATAATACATTAATTTCTATCTACTGAAACTTTAAACAGTTTGGAAAAATTCATATAAAATTTATTATTGTGAATGACTTCAGAGGACTAAAAGTGACAAAATTGTTTTCTCTAAAAGAGTTCTGTGAGAAAACACCAAAGAAAACATGGATTTATAATAACAACGTAAACTGTTATAAGTGTGTATAATCCTTCCCCTTAAAACTTTGCAGATAGCCTACTTAGTGTCTAATACTGTTTTCCTGGTAACACAGTATCTAAAGAACAAAAGGATACTTTACTGACCTTTGACATTGGAAGCAATTATAGAAGTCGACTTTATTTACTGGTAGGAATTTCTTAGAATATGCACATTACAGTTTTGTTCATGAATTTAACTCATAAATTTATTATCAATTTAACAACACTTACTATAGGTCTGTCCTAAAGATCATCTCTAATACTCCTTGCTGCCTTCACTTTTAGTGTGATGGGGTTCCTTGTACACTATRTCTAGAATCAAATACAGTGCTYCCTTGAGTACCGACTATAGAGGGGAACACATCTTTCTGAATATCTTAGCGCATGCTCAGCACAGATAGAAACCTAAGCATTTAACTCATGTCACCACAACCATACATACTAACCCAAGAAGAAAGTTGGTATGTACCATGTTGATTTGGTTGTTAGCATATTTTCTTGCCAATGTCTCTCAGCAATCTGCTACCTGCATCTTTACTATGATGAGTACTTGTTTTCCCTTTATTTTCTGTTAGAAAATATCACACATAAATCCTCTCYGCTTCCAGAAGGTAGAACACCTAACAACAATTATTTTGATCTGCTTTTTAGTTTTAATATGGTCTGTGCCCTCCAAAACTCAGGTTGAAGTTTACTCTCCATTGTGAGATGCTAAAGGTATCCAACCTAACAATTTGTGAAAAACTATAAAATTAACTATTGCATTCAGCAATGAGTATTCCAACACAATTGAACCATAAATATGGCACTTAGGACACAATTATTGGTTGATAGATTGGTTGATTGACTGAGGCACTGGCTTTATTTAACCAAGCTATTATTTTTAGAGTGGGAACTCTATGAAGTGTTTGGGCTAAATAAAATTCTAGAATAGAATCAACCACATGTTAGGTTTGTGGGATTTCAAAAGAAGAATGGAAAGAACAGACAAAATAATCATCATGCCTACACTTTTGTTTTTTAATTGCCATGCACATATCTGCACCACTATAAGACTGCCAAGAGGAAGGTCATCATCAGATGCAACCCTCCTCAACCCTGGGCCCAAATAAACCTGTTTTGGTCAGATGTATCTGGTCTGTGGGACTGTGCTGTTAGCAACAGCAAAATACAAAAGAAGGATATCACCTACCTCAATAGTATGCCTTGTATCAGGCCATTGTGAGAAAGATGGTTCACCAGAATTGACAGTAGCACATCTTTTCATTCCTTCCATTTGGGCCTCACAATCCCAGCAGTAAGGGGCAGGAGTGTATAATTGAATTTGCTTTTATCTGCTTTTAGTCAAGATGCTCTGACCCTTGGAAATCACCACTTTCATGTTTAGTACTTAAAATAGTTTGGCTACAATTTGTCCAGGAGTTGTTCAACTGCTTCTGGAAGTCATCCCCCATTTTTTCCCTTTCTTGTTTGGAGATGAGATAAAGGCATGTCTTTCTTTCAAGGAGCTCTCAAAGACTAGTCAGGGATCCTGAGTAACATCTGCATGCTATTTGGAAGCTTGAGATCCCAGGTCTGAAACTCTTTAAAGCAAGGTAACATTGTTATATCTTTACTTTTCTTGGCAACTGCGTTACTCTCATTTACTTCCTCAGCTTTCAACACGTAGAGAATACAGTTTTGCAATCAGGAGTTTATGGTTAAGGGGAGAAACAGAGATATAGGAAGTCTTAACACAATGAAATACTCAGGGGTATTATGGGAACTATGAGGTACAGTAGATTTGTATTTTAGAAGAATCCTTCAGGTCATGGTGAAGGATGAGGATTTTTCTCACTAGAATATTTAGGAGTCAATAGGGAATCCATTTAAAAAACAATTTTGGCTTAATCCATCTGCAGAGGGAGTTTGGGATCTGCTCAGGTGGGGTGAATGTTGGTTGTTCATGCATGACACTGTAAAAGCAAGGCTTCATACAGTCCACTAGGGGACAAGAAAGGTAGAGGCAAAGAGTTGACTTGGAAGGCTTGGATGGAATCTTAAAGGGAAATGATGACAATACAAACTGCAGAAAATTTGCTTATTCTTCAAAGCACATAGATTAAGTTGCTTTGAGAAAAGTAACTATATTAAATGGGTCTTGAGCATTTATCTTTTTATCTAATAATGAATGTAGAAAGGGGGAGGGGTAACACATATTTCAATCTTAAGTATAACAGCAGCTTCCCTCGGTTACCTTATTTGTAGCACAGATGGGTGGTTTTTGTCCGGTGAATTGTGTCAACATCGATATTACTATGTTCAAGTCCCAAATCTTACACACACACACACACACACACACACACACACACACACACACACACACATGAATACATTATAATATATTAATATAGTGGGCCTGTAATCCAGTTGACCAGCATCTTTATAAAAAGGGACATTTGAATTTGAATACAGGTGCAAACATGGAAAAGTCACATAGTACCAAAACTCTAATGATAAGTAAGAGTGCACAGGGCACATGGAAATCCTTTTCTGGTACCTCTGGAGGGAATTCTGCTGGATGCTTACCTGAGTGTTAAATCTCTAGCAGCCACAACTGTGAAAAAATCAATTCTGTGGTTTCTGGCACATTGACAGAGTAGCAAGCTCATACACAGTTCTAGATCTTCAAGTTTGATGGAATATTTCCTCTTCAATAATGTCCTTTCCTTTTGATGATACCCTCCTTTGTTATTTTGTTAATTTTCTTTATGCAGATTTTGTACTAATTAATTCAACTCAAAGACACAACCTTCCAGATTTAGCAGCCCTAGGTTCCGGTATTTGGGGACCTAGGGGACATGATGGCTGTTGATCTCCTTTACCTCAGCAACAAGTAGTCTGTTAACAACTGTTCACTTTTGAACTGCTGAAGATAATTCTAACAAAGCACATTAATTGCTTTGGCAGTCAGGCAAGAACAGCATGAAGTTCCCTGAAAACCTGTCTCACTATAAAATAATACCACTTTTATAGAGTTTCATGAGCAAGAACTGTGCCTTTTACTTCACAATTTACTTAATATACCATTTACTCCTTTACCATTTAAATTAAGCAAAGGTTCTTCCTCAGTTTCCTTTTAGAAACAAACTACACTTGAAATTCTTAAAACAAGAGGCTTTGAATGAGATGGAGCTAATCAGCTTTATGAAGAGAAACAGAAGGTGTGGTGGTATATTCCTGGTAGAATTATGCTCCACTGCTAATTCTTTTTGTTTTTCATACAGTGACAGAAGATTATTAAAGATATTGAAATGATCATTTACCTCATCATAGTTTCTTCGTCTATAAAACAGAACATATCCTGCTTCTTAGGCATGGAATATAAATGAAATGGCAACCTTTTCATAGGATGGTATATGGTTTTCATTAAGCACTTTATATCCTTGGAAGAAAACACTTCAACAACAATAGCAGAATCACTTATTAGGTACATGAGATATCCTGGACACTGCAAAATGACCACATACTTTTAATCCCCTCAACCTACTATGCAGGTGTCATTAAATTTCTGCTTTATAGATTAGAATAGAAGACCAGACAAATCACTTCATTTTTCTTAATGTCAACTGACCAGGAAGAAACAGGTCTATGACTAAAACTCCCATCACTCTGCTCTGCAAAGATCTCAAAACCATGGGCTCCATCCTGCCTTGCTCACTTGCTAGTCTATGCAGACAAGACTGAGAACACCCTTCCTGTTGGAGTTACTCTGTGTAACAACGCTGGTAGTGAAGAAGCAAAAGCAATTGGTGTTGCATATCCATTTGGATGGCAATGGTCATAGGACCTTCCTTCAGTGACTCTCTATTTGTCTTAAGTTGGACTCCAGATGTTCATTTTTAAGTATGCTTTGGGTGATTGTCTTGCCTATAATAACCATTACTTCCCACAGCTATGTTCATGACACAATAGCAGAAACAAAGAAATTATCTTTGGAGGGAAAGGCAACTAGCCACCAACTTTCTAAAAGAAAATGGGTCTAATGGTTTTCTTTTAATAACACCTAAAAATGTAGAGGAAAGTGCTTGTCATGCTCTTCTGTGCCAAGTACCTAGTTAACTTTAAAGATCTCTGAATGACCCTCCTCAAACATGCTGTCATTAATGGAACAGAGAAAACACATGTTGGCTGAGCTCTGAGGAGTTTGCTTTGAGAAGGAGCAAATGTAAAATGAACAAGGGAAATCCTTACAAGCTGTGATTCATTATTAATTCCACCCTTGTAATTCACAACAAATTGACTAATAGTTTGCCTCCCTATCTCCCTCTCACCACCCAATTATTGCATATGGTGGATTACAAACTTGACTAGGAGAAGCAGCAATACTCCATTAATATTTATAAGTGTCATAATGCTCATATTGCCCATCTATTTGGAAAATTAGCCCAAGTAATTAAAGAGAATTGGGGAATTATAAAGATGAAAGTATCAGAAAAATTGTTCACGGAGTTATCAAGACTGCTTTATTTCTACTTTTACATTTTAATGGCTTAATTTAGTAAAGATGGCACTTTTCAAAGTTCTTGGTTTAAAAAAATCATTACTATCTAAGAAACAGTCATTTTTCAGAGAAGAAACTTACATCATTGGCTTTTCTACGAAGTAACGAAAGTGTTTACTTCCAATAATTTTCACTATCATCTCCGGCATTGGTGCTGAACTCTGTGAAGTCTTCCAAGGTGAAGACATGATCCCTCTCCAAATCTTGTAAGATCCTTAGAGAAGGAAAATAAACCGGTCCAAGTAGTTACAGATTTATCATCAACAATAACACCAGGACCTACTGGCATTATTCTTTTGAAGAGAGAACATAGACTAGTTTAGTATAGTGACTAAATTAAAGATATTTGAAAAAAATCAAGAACAGTACGATCATGACATTCCATAATTATTTTCTAAAAGCAGAAGATGAAATTCTTATGTGAAGAGTGTAGCAGCCTTGTCCTTTGAAAAGTCAAGATTACAAGTCTGAAAATCCTTGTTAAAATAGCTCTCCTCAATCCTTCCCAAATAATTCGGCTGCTTTTTATTATAACTAGTCCTTATCCAGTTCATGCATAAGTAATTGATTCTTATGCTGTTTGGAGAGGTCTCACTTTCTTTCTAGGGAGTGAGGAGAGTGGGATGGAAGCTTTTATGCTATGCACAACTTATATTAATATGCTTCTCTACTATTAAATCATAGGGCCTAGAAAGATTTGGTATAAAGGGTGTCACCCTACACTCATTTAACACTCCCAATAGAATTACCTATTAGGTCCTTAAATTACATTCATGGTGTGTGTGTGTGTGTGTGTGTGTGTGTGTGTGTGTGTGTGTGTGTGTATGTAATTCAGAGAAGTACCTGCTGCGATCAGTTTTCTGCTTCTCCTATGTGTGTTCCAGGAAGTGAACTCAGGTCAAATGGCTAAGCCATCTTCACAGCCAGAGTAGGAGATACTCTTAATAACCATAACCATTCTTGCTTTACCAGTGAGGGAAGTGTTATGTGTAGCTAGAGCTCACAGTCTGAGGAGAAGGGCTGCAAAACGAGGGCACTGATTTCTTGGGAGACTACATCTTTCTGACTTCAAGACCTGGGATGGAATGGGACTGTCCTGAGGCCAAAGCAGAAAGCCAGACTTTAGTAGAAGACTTGAAGAATGGACACTCAGCTCTGATACTCATTTTCCCCATTAGCGAATTCAAGAGTAATTCCTTTGCTCAGAGACGTTCTGTGAATGAAGAAGACAAAATGCTGGAAGAAGCATTGTATATCGAAAAAGAGATGCATTCTCTCCAGTCTCTACCCACAGCTACCGGACTCTGTAAATGAAAACCAGCTTGAGAGAAACCCTGGGTGTTTAAGCCGGAGGGATGCTAGGTGAACCTGATTGATCCCTTCTTTTCAGAGAGTTTGAGAGGCCTCTAGAACTTACTCTTGTTCAAACACTGCCTTTACAGATAAGAAATTCCAGGGAGGGTATGCTGCTTCACCTAGGAATTCTAGATTGGAGGGGAAAGGGGGAGACAGATCTTTCCAGTGTTCTGGTCTGATAGCTACAGCAGGGACCTTCCAATGGTTTCAGTTCACTAACACCCCAGAAGAAACCTCATCCTGCCCACCGCAGGCACTTTGAAGCTATAGGTGTGGAAAGCCAAACACAGATTTGAGATTATCCTGTTCTACTTGCCCTGCAGTGGGGCATCAACTTTGAGACCATCCCCAAGAGGGATCAGAGGGACAAGGAGTCTTACCCCCAAAGTGGAGCTTCCTACCCGGGGAGTTCAGAGGTTCCACTGCTTCTGAGTGAAATGTAATTCAGAACTTTGGGTGTGGAGCTCAGGAATCCAGCCAATCACAGGGCTGGTTCGAGGTTGAGGCATTGAAACCCTGTCGCTAAGGACGCAGAAGCTGTTGCTGGGCGGGAACTAGATTTACCCTCTCCACTAGCAGCAGAAGGTCTTAAGGGGTGAGGGGAGAGATCAGATGTTTCTCAGGGTGTGGCTGCTGCCTGGAGGGAGTTGTGTGTTTTAAGTTCTGTGCTGAAGGATCCCTATGCCTTTCCAGAAGCCCATCGTGCTCACCTGCAGACTGCCCCACTCTTCTACTAAGATGTCCTTCTATTTTGTAAAACTTGCCTGGAACTGGAATGTTTAGACTGACCCTCTAGAAGCATGGCTTTAAGTAAACATCTTCTTTGCTCCAGGAATGTTTCCTGCTGTATTTTGCCAGAAAAGGAGAACAAACAAAAGGATGGTTTTGTTAACATTAAATAAGAATAGATCACTTATCGATGTTGTAACTCAGTTGATAGAGTGCTTGCCTAGGATGCATGAAGATCTGGATTCAGTCTGGAGGGTAAAGACCTGGGTTCGATCCTCCACTCCACAGGAACCAGGTGTGATGGTGAGTACCTATATAGGACAAGCACTCAAGAGGACAAGACCAAAAGTCCAAGGTCATTCTTGACCACTTATTCCAGGTCAGCCTGGGTGACAAGAGAGTTTGTAAAATAAAAACAAAGAAATGAAACAATATAATTCCACTTCTATGCCATCTCTATGCCAGATGCCTTATTTGAACTTAGGAAGTATTTATGATTGACAACTGCCAGCTAATTGTTTTACTTTTATTTTAAAGGGAGAGACAAATAAAGTTTGGATATTGAGAAATTACCAAGATCCCAGGAGGCAGGTGGAGGAGTTCAGCAATCTCAGGGACTCTACTCTAGTCTCAAACACCTCTTCAGGTCTAGAGGACTATGGTTTGCATATTTTATTCTCAATGCAGATCTCTCAACTCCAGCTTAAACCCTGTGATTTTTGGGTGACCAAGTCTCTAGGGTGGTGGTTCTCAATCTTCCTAATGCATCAAAGCTTTAATACTCCTCCTCATGTTGTGGTGATCCCTCCACCAACCATAGAATTATTCCTTTGCTACTTCATAACTCTAATTTTGCTACTGCTATGACTTCTAATGTAAATGTTGTATATACAGGATATCTGATATGTGATCCCTGTGAAAAGGTCATTTGAACTCAAGGGAATCTGGAATTATAGGTGGGAAAAACGGCTCTAATGACTAGTGAACCCAAGGGAGTTTACTTTACTTAGTATAACTCAGTATATCTGTCCTCCTGGATAATTTTTCCATCTCACCCAGATTTCTAAGTTTGCTGTACTGTGTTTAAAGACTAAATGTGAGTGGTGACACTTTAAGTTGACTCCAAAATGATATCATTGTTTCTTTCAGATCCAACATCCAAGGATCCATCTTCTGCCCCTGGCTTTGCTGTGTTTGCAGTTTTGAAGCAGCCTCTGATGTCAGTTGTAGGCAGAGAAGGATGGCCTGGATTCAGAGCCTCMCTCTCTGGATGGCAAAAGACAGAGGCACATATCATGATACAGAGAGCTATGTGAACAAGGGGGGAGGGAAACTCCCTCTCCCACCTCCAGCCCTGTTTTCATGCTGCCTTCCAAAAGCCCAACTCTGAAAAGGTCTCCTCCCCTCTACTCATGTCTCAGAGATGACATCATCAGCCCTAGAGACTCACGGTTTTCAGATTCTGTTCTCAGGATAGACCTCTCTCTCCAGACTCTGCAATTTTGGTTTGCACAAACCTCTAGGGAGTAGTGCACCTACTGGAGTTAGAGTCACTCACTGTAGCTTCCCAGCCTCTTGATAACTTCTCCTTCCTACCCTTTCTCTGGGATGGCTTTTTCCCATTCTGAGTAATCTTTGTGAGGTTTTCATTTACATTGTTCCTCCAATACTACATCTTCCTGGGACTGATCAGACTATTGATCAACAGGTTTTGGAAAGCAAAAAAGGCTGGACACTGGTGGAGCTACCCGTGAGGATGGATGTTGAGATTTCTAGTGCATGTATTTGCAGATTCTGTGAGGAAAGCTGGTTAACAGAGAGGCAGAGCTGAAAACGTTGCAGGTAGAAATCAGAGGACAGCACAAAGCCTGGATCCAGCTGTGCCTGATGGGGTTTAGTGATCTCAGAACCAGGTGTAAACAATTTCCCTTTGCTGATGATATTTCAAGATGGACCGTCATTAATATTTACACCTAAAATCACTATTGGTTTTCCTTAAAGTTCGGTTTCTTCTTAAAATGTAGATGTGGGACACAGTTAATCCATTGGATATAAACTCTGCTAATTCTGTGTGAACCTTAAAAGAACAGTAAATTATGTCCTCTGCCTTTTGCTTGACTATATAGGTTTAACAATGGCCAACTTCAATTAATGACCTTCACAGGATATATTCAGCCCTGTAACCAACATGATTGTTTTAGATGAAATATGATATATTTTCCAAAACCAGGGGGACTTCTCCTTTGCCACTTCTGAACATATGAGCTGCCATTTAATTAGTCTGTTAAGTAGAGAAAACTAATAATGGCTGTTTCAGGACTGTACCCCAGTACAAATAAGTAATAGTCTGACAATAGAGTATGCATTTACTTGTAACAATGAATATAACACAGTGAGTATTTATTATGTGCTAGAAACTGTTAAGAGTTTTACCCTCAACACTCCATGTAACAGTTGTAACAACTTTACAAGGACTATTTATTCTCCTGTTTTAGAGAAGAAGCTGAGCTTAGCAAAGACACCTTGCTTGTGGGAATGTAGGTGGGAAGTCAGGAATGTAAGGAAAGTCCAGGTGTGCCGGATGACAGGAATAGTCAGCCTTTCCCCATAACTCCTTTGTGGAGTCTAGTTGTCATTATAATCCAAGAGTGTTAGTGTGTTCCTGTTGCCATTGTAATCATTAGCGTTCCAGTTGGTGGTCTTTTGAGGCTTCGATCTCTTCCAGCATTGCAGGGGATACAGTGATTCTGAAACAGGACTGTGGATTTTCATCTCTCACTCTGCTTTATGAAGTGACATAACCAAGAAACACATCCCCTGTGGTTTATATTAAACAAGGCAAAACAAGAGGCTCTGCAGTAAATGTCTCCCTAAGATTAAATACTGTGGTTAAAACCACCTTCCCTGGATTCAGCAGCTTTAGATTACGACTCACCAGAGAAAGATTCCACAGAAACATCTCCATCCAATAGTCAGCTCTCTCTTTGCCCCCTCAAAGAAAGATGAATTGCTGTAATAAGAAAACCAAAGAGTGCCTCCTTCCCAAATGTCAGGATGTTCCATTACCATCAAACAGAGAAGAGAAGATAAAAATGGGGTCCAATGCTTTTCTTTGGTCCATATAAGTCAAAGTAGAATGAATATATGAACAGGAATTAAGCTCTTTGAACAGCTTAATAATAGATCTATAAAAATGAGGTATTTTGTAGTGACGTCCTTGACCAACAGGGAATACATCAATACCAAGCAGTATTGCAAAATAATTGTGGATTGTATTGTTTAGTTACTCTCTTCTYCTTCTCTGCTTTCTCCCTTTCTTTCCCCCTTCTTCATCCTTTTTTTCTTTCCTTCCCTCCTTTCCTCCTTCTTTTCCTTTCCCCCCAGTTCTACCTTCCACCCTCTTTCTTTTCTCCAGGAGACAATGGACTATGTTGATAAAGGTACTTCAGCTGATTGGACAAAGTGCAGCAGGCTTGTTTTAGAACAGAAGAGAGGGTAGTTAACCCTTTCCTCCTCTAAGTGCTCTCTCAACTCTGAAAGAAGACTGTAGCATGCCGAATAGATGGACAAACTTTGAATGCTGCAGTAACAAAGTGCCACAAAATGAATAAATTCAGTAACAGGAATATGTCCTTGCCCAACTCTGGAGGCCATCCAACCATGCTGGCAAGGCTGGGTTCTGCCAGTACAAAGTGCCTCTTAGCTTAGCTACTGAGAGTTTGCTGGCCATTCTGACATTTCTTTCTTGACTTGTAGATAAACTTGAGGATCACAAGATGCTCTTCTTTTGTTTATGTGTGAGTCCACATTTTTCCTCTTTACAAGGACAAGGTGAGAGTGGATTAGGCTCTATCACCCTGTGATTTTGTCTTCTCCTGTGTTACTATCCTTTATCTATACCATATCACAGTGGGAGATACTGAAAGTTAGGTTAGTGCTTGTATTGAGAGATACAGGGACACACAAATCAACCTTGAAGAAACTCAGAAGCCTGATTAGCACTTAGCATGGTTCTGTTACTACTTCACACAAAGTACCTTTGCTTTTCTGTGATCTGATTTCTTGTGTAATACCAATTACATAAATATGAGGACAAGATGTTTAAAATACTCTAAGAAAATATTGGTACATGTACAAGGTTGCTGTCATTATATTTGCCTCCTGAATGTTCATTATTAAGGCCGTTTTGTATGGCTCCTAAACCCTTATGTCTATGTATAGTATTTCTCTTCTTAGTCAATTACTGGCACATGCTGTCACATGTTACCAGGGATGACTGGATTCCTTTGTGAACTCTGTTTGCTGAGAAACAGTAAAGCTTCCTCATGCCTTAGTTCCTGGCTCATAAGATTAGCTAAGATTGGATTCTCTTTGTGAAAATGTGCCACAATGTCTCATGAACTGTCCCACTCTACTCAGTAAAGCAGCGGTTTCAATAAAAAATGCTTTTCCCATCATGATTACTGTTTTAGTAATTTACCCCTGCTCAGCAGCATTTTACTTTCTTTAAAAAATATTAAACTTTCTTTGTAAGAATTTCATCCATGTGTAAGATGTCATTGTGATGACTCTCTTTTCCTTCTCTTATTTCCCTCCCATCTTAATCAGACCCCCAATAACCAATCCATTTTGCATATTCACAAGATTCTGTTGTGTTTTGTTTTACCTACCTCACTTTGTCCAACTACTTACTTTATCTCCCTTTAAAATATTTTCAAATAGAAAGCACTATTATTAGAGACAGTGTGTATCACTGTGTAGCCCTGGCTAGTTTGGAACTCACTATTTAGACCAGGCTTGAACTCTCAGAGATTTGCCTACCTCTGCCTCCCAGGTGTGATTGCTGTGATTAAAGGCATGCACAGCACCTAGTTATACAACTTAAATTTTAAAATTTGGTTACACAAGATACTAGTTATCCATGTGACTTTTTCATATAGCATTTGTTTGTCCTGTTAGAGTAAAAAATTAATGTAGCCAGCACAGATCCAATACCATCAAAGCCAATCAATATTTTTATTAGAAAAAGATATATAATGCAGAATCAAACTGTTGCTTGGACCCTTAGTCAGGGGTTCTATGGTTCAGAAGTATATGTCAGATGAACCTGGCAGGAGGTTGAATAACTTTCCCAGGGTCTTGCTAACTATAAGTGGTACAACCATGAATCAGAGTCATCTCCACTGAACTGAACAGCTTATACTTTCTCCTCAGAGAAAACTATGCTATAAACTATAAAGTTTATATAATAGAGGCAGAGGAAAAAGTAACAAGAAAATTCCAAGAATTAGCTACACAACAAAAAGCTTCCTCTGCTGTGGATTGTCAGGAGAATGCCTTGCTTTTATGTTTTAAACTATTTAAATAGAATCAGTACTTAGATTGAACACATTCCTCCACCCCTTTGTATGATGAACAATCCCCTTCCTCTCCAGGTGGTAGTCTTAGGAACTGAGGCTCTGGAGAAGGAGCTGGTGGCTCCAGAGGCCTAAATGACTGTAAGTCAGAACAAGTCAGTGCTCTGACTCTGAGGCCAGAAACGTTGGATTCAAGTGGGGCTCTATCACATCCATGGCCACTTGTAGTTAATATTATAATCTGCCAATAGTGGATATTAGCCATTATTGCTTCATTCTTTTTTAGAACAAGATCTGTTACTGTAGACCAATATTTACCAAGAAAAATACTGTCTGGAAAGTTTCATATACTCACCAACACAGTAATAATCTTTAGAGTAGGAAGTATTGTCCCCACTGAAGAAAACAGTGACAGGGAGAAATTATGCACTTTGTACAAAAGGGCAGTTGGACCAACTCCTCTTTGTATGGTCATTGTCTTAACATCCCTGTGAAAACCAAATACACACAGGTAATACATGGGCATTGTATATCATGGGTCTGGATGTATCTTTATATCCTCTGTGATGATACCTGATTTGTCAGTCAAAGCTTCTTATTGCAGTCTGGGTATCATACTTGATTCATGAATACTTGGAAAGAGCAAGAAAGCTGGATCTATTTCTTAATACCATCTCAGGGTCTGAAGGAAGGTTCTGTGTGTATATTTAGGACTTTTCAATGCCTAAAATCCCTATCACTAATCAATAAGCATAGCTTTCTGTGGGAGAAACAGAATGCGGTTCAGAAAAGGATGTTTCTTGATAGCACTTCCAAGTGGTCTGAATTGATTTTTGTGATGAAACTCACTTGTAAAGAAAGACCTGTCAAACATATAGTGAACATAATTTTAATACATTATAATGAGTTGTTGAGGAGGTTGAATAACTTTCCCAAGGTCTTCCTTCAATATATCTCTCTGGGCTGGGCAAATAAAAACATATCTACAAATAAACAATGTATGGGATGTTAGATAAGAAATAGACACAAGAAATAAATAATAGAAATGGGAAGACAAGAAAATTGCTTCAAAATAATGATACAAGAGAATATTTTATTGAGTTAATATATGAGCTGCCTTTAAAAGGTAATAATTGACAGTTAAGAGAAAATAAAGCAGAGGGAATAACAAAACTAAAATGTGTGATATGGTCAAGGAACACTCTGCTTTTATCTGGAGAACTGGAAAGGGTGTTGACTATTCTGAATATTTTATTATAATGTACATATTTGTTTTAATTATTCATATATATGCATATTTCATATGAGTGAAATAATCTATTGTGTTATATAGGACAAAACAAATCTCATACGCTAACATATATTACCTACATCTCAGTGCTTACAGAAATGACAGTCAAGCCTGCAAGATGGCTCAGCATCTGAAGGTCTGATGGCCTTAGTTCAATCCCTTAGAAACATATGGTGAAAGGAAGGAACTAATTTCCAGAAGTTGAGCTCTTGAATTACACACACACACACACACACACACACACACACACACACACTCACACACACAAAGCACACATGTGCACACACACAACATAATAGAAAAAGTGAATGAAGGTCAAGTTTTCATTTACACAATGTGTAGACATTCCTGTAGGACAATTATCCTTGATGTCTTGATTAAAATATCTGCTCCAAGAAGATTGTGCAGCAACTTCCCTCATGTTTCCTTGATCTCTGTAGAAAGAGAAAACAATGTTTAAGTGTTACCTAACTTAAGAAAAATTGTTTTATATAAAAACATATGTACTATTTCTACTTGCTTTAAAATAAGTGAATCTTGCCGCCCTAATGACAAAAGAGGGAAGGGGATAAGTAGTTTTTCATGTAGCTGRAAAGAGAGAAGTGGTTATTGATGAGTTCCCTTGTCTTCCATTCTTCACTTGTATACAATTCACTATGGTTATGAACATGTTTGTCTTTGCAAACAGAATGTAGATATGCAAGATTTCAAAGAGGCTCTTAATAGGATTTTTGCATCTGTTGTATTTACTACTTTCAAATAAAGGAAATGCTGTTTACTGTTTATATATAATCACAGCACATATTGAAAAAAAGTTACCTACTTATATCCATAATCTGCCTGTTATTATCTCTAGAGGGGTATAAATTGGTTTGCATTGCATGTGATGTGGGCTTTTCTGACACACAGCTAAAATCTCCCTTGGATTCAGGTGAGAGCTTCATCCTTAACCATGACCAATCAGCTTCCTTGTCACAACATGTGGCAAGAGAATACAATGCTTGAAAAATAAAGTCCTACGTACAGTGTCAACACACATATATCCACACAGCCTCTCCTGTCTGATAGTTTGCTATTTTCCCTCAAAATACTTTGATTTTTTTCTGTGATAAAACAGTTAACATGCTTTAACCAATCGGCAGACAAAATGAAAAGAGAAAATAAAGCAGAGGGATTTGGGGGTCAGAAAAATGATCTAGGAATCGAATTCTATGAACTAATTGCATTGTGAGTTTGAATGTCAGTTTCTTAAATTGTCATTGATAACAACATTGTTAGATAACACTTTACCTAAAATTGAGAATCTGATGTGTGTCAAGTGTTTTACATATATTTGACTTTCTTGCTGATATGCTTTACCCTTTCTCTTTCTTCACATCCTTCTTCTCTCTTTCCCTCCCTGATAGTGGTGGTATGGGCTTGTGTTCTTGACACAATTCGAAGGACTTACGTAAGGACTTAAACATATTTGCAAAAATAGCAAGAAAAGTTCATTTAAAAGAAAGAAAGAGTACAGGTCAGATWTACATTGCCAAGATTGACAGTTGGGCCACGTGAATGAAAATCCTCAAAGATCCTGATTATTGTTTTTAACTCCCTTTTATGGGATTCAAGAGGATAGTTTGTTTGATAGAAGAGGTCAGATTATCATTTTCTGYAGTGCATGTTCTTCCCATAATGCATCTGATTATAATCATATGCATACTCAATTATACATAGCTATAAGATGGTAAATGGAAGGTGTCTGTAAATGGAATTATAAATTCTTGCTTGCCTATATAAAAGGCACACAGTCAATGTATTTTATTTATAAACTATAAGCCTAGATTAGCCAGATTTTGGAGCTATTCTAACTTACATACCAACCATATGTTCCTTGTTACTTGCTGTTTCTCCTGACCATGTGTTCATGGTTCATCTCCAATCATGGAAGCTTCCTCCTCTCTCTCTCTGTCCTTTCTTCTTTCTCCTCTCTCTACCTGCAATCTAAACCAGTTAACTGAAAATTGCCTACCTCTATTTATTTTCTAATCATAGGCTTTAACCTTTTATTGACCAATTACCTTGGGGAGCAATATTACTTAGAATCACTTGGTGTACAAGAGGATCTCCTCATTTGGGGCAACCAGATCTTGGGGTACAAAATTTAGCATTTAAATATAAGCAGCATCAGAGCTAACTCCTACATGGGTCTCCTTAAAAGTTCACATGAAGACTCAATTTTGTCTTACTATACATTTTCCCAAAATCAGTTCAGGCTTGTTGACTTTGGATACAGTGGGAATATATTGGAGAAGAAACTGTCTAAGTTTTATTTTTGTTAGGGGAGAAAAAGCCTATTTTATATTTCAGAGAGGAGTGTACTTACAGCCTAATGGAGGTAAGGTACAAGGTTATTAGGTGAGTTCTTAGAAAAGGGGTTTGTGTGTAGAATGCAGGCAGGTAGATAGGCAGGTAAAGGAGTTTGTTCATCGAGTGCATACTTAGAAGGTGGAATGTGCATAGCCCAGTTGGAATAGAGTTCCACCTTTCTAAACTATGCCCATGTCCTATGCTTGCCTGCCTTCCTCTTTCCTTTTTTTCACCTATTTACCATATATATAATACAATTAATATATAATATAATATAATCTGCCACATATTATAATATAATATCAGCACATACAAAGAAAATATAACATGTCTAGWTTGAAAGAAGTGGAAGAAGAGATTCCAGTATAATTATAACCTGAAATTTACATATACCTTCGGAAGAAAACTGGCATGTAACACTTAGCGTGTGAATTTGGAAGAGGGTTTATTTTTTTCCCCTCCATGGGTGGAGAAAAGTGGCAGAGAGTAAAGAACAGAGTAGCTTTATAAGAGTGGGACTAAGGCTAAAGTAGGAAAAAAGTTGTTTATCTAAAATCTAGCTCTCAGACACCCTAATGTATACATTGCTAGGGAATGACTATGGAAAATATGTGGAAGACTATGAAATACAGTAACACATGCATTACTTGTTTAGATGGTAGGTGACTACCACTCAACAGAGGAGTGATGGGAGATTGTCTACATTGRCACGAGGCCCCTTGTGGCCTCCACACACTGGKGTTCAAAAGAAAGGCAGCTCTATGGTCATCTCCCAAGAGAGTTGTCTTTTAAACTCTTTGGACAACAGCATCCTTGATAGGTAACTAATAGTCTCCTTGACACCCCCCCTCCCATCTGAGACTGGCAAGACAGTACTATTCTCAAGTTTTTCTTCTTGATATTCTCAATAGAGGAAGAGAAAATCTACAAAAGTAAAGCACTGATGTGTTGGTGAGAATGAGCCAAATGCCTAGCAGGATACTTTGGGACATATAAGATGGAAGGTCTTTACTATCAGATGCATCAGTTCTAATTGAGGTCCTGCTAAGAAGGTCCTCAGAAACTGGGTAGAGAAGGAAATAAAGATGCATGGTTGTCTCTGTTGTCTGGGTGAGGTCTCTTTATTTCAGTTAAGACAGTACTGGCATTCTTCATTTTAATGGACTGTCCAGGGCACTTCATGCCATTTAAAGTCCCTAGAGCCTAGGAACTAGCATCCAGAGGTGTGAAGCATTTGTTGTAGTACTTCAATTACCGATCAAAGGACTCTCACCCAGTATTGCTGTGTTGGCTGGGGGCCAGTGTTTCTGTGGGAACCCATGCAGCTTCTGTAGAACAGATCTTTCTATTTGTGTGCCCCACACATGTGACTGAGTTTTTCTTTTTCTTTGGTGCTTAGTGCCCTTGTCATCTCGCAGGCAGGCGACCCGCTTAAGAACCCATTATTCTTGCTAGGACAATCAGACTCCACAAGGCAATTTGTGTATTTAGTGATTGGACTTTGCTCTTTAACACCACCAATGTCTTGGTCCCTGCTCAATAAATACTAAAGATCACAATTCTGATAAAAGTAGATTCTTCTCATCTTCCTAAAACTGAGTTCATGCCAGGGGTATGGCCAAGTCTAAAGGACAGACTTCTTTAAGATAGGGTTTTAGTGAAGAGCTTCTTAACTCAGAGATGCAAGCATCTGCAGAATAAAATAGCAAAGGGGGATGTTTTCTTTAAGAACATGCCATTATCCCCTCCTCCAAACAAGGCCAGATATTTGTCAAATGTGGATATTACTTTTCATGTTACTGTGAGAAAATGCCAAACTGAAGCAACTTAAGGAAGGAAGGTTTTATTTTAGCTCTCAGTTTGAGGATAGCGTCTTCTATGACAAACATATTGTCATGGCTGTAAGACTTGAGACAGATGGCCCCATTTCATCAGCAGCCTGAAAAGAAATACATGAATGCAGGTCACAGATTTTTTTTTTTTTTTTGCCTTCTTATTTGGTGCAAATATTCTTCGCACCTCAAATAACCAACACTCAAAACTCCCTCATAGAAATACCCATAGGTTTGTCTGTAATGTGGTTGTAGATTATCTTATGTAGACAGTCAGTGTTAATCATCATACCACATTTCCTCATAAGCATTAAGTGCTCTTCCCCCTGGGGGACTATGACTATGCAGTGGGTAGAGAAGGGTATGAGAATGGCAGAGCTTTCTCTCCATGATGTGAGAAGCAAGTGTGGGCTAAAAACAAAAACAATTGCCCCTTTCATGCTTTGTATATTTCTTTATTGACCATCATGCTTGGTTATTTTCTATTTTATCATAAAATTAAGTCAAATGATCTTACAAAAGTAGGAATCTCACCTAGGCTACCCTGTTGGTACATCGTAGAACCTGGAATTGAACCTGATTTGGCTTCAATCTTAAGTACTTTGTACATATTGCTGCATATCAGTATTCTTATATATTTACATATATACACACAAATAGCCAAGAATATGTGATATATTGCATATAAATATTAATATGCATGTCCATGAATGAATATAGACACCTGGATGGAGCTTTTTTTTTGGATATATTCTTTATTTACATTTCATTTCCCTTTTTCTGGTTTCCCCACCCCCGAGATGTCCCATATGTCTTTCTCCCTCCCCCTATTCCCCTATTCACCCCTTCCCACTTCCCTGTTCTGGTATACCCCTGCATTGCTGCATTGGGCCTTTCCAGAACCTGSGTCCACTTGGATGGAGCTTTTAGTTTATAATTTCAATCAAATTTGCTTCTCTGTATTGGAGATTCAGATAACTTCGTGTCACAAATTCTTTGATAAGATATCAGTTGCTTAATTCCAAATACATACTTCATGTACTGTTTAACATTTGTTTTTATTATAGTAACAGGGCTGCCATAACAATGTCCCACAAACCATGTGGCATAAACAAAAAATTTTCTTTCAGTTTTGGAAGCTTGAAGTCAAATTCAAGGGATGGACTTAATTTTTCATTCTCTGTGCTACAAATAGACATCTTCTCATTGTGTGCTCATGTTCCTGGTGTATCTCAGTTCAAATATTCTTTTCTTAAAGAACACCAGTCATAATGGATGAAAATGTACCTGATGTCCTCACATTAGTTTAGCTTTCCTTCTTAATTCTCCACATCTGGATAGCCAGATTTTGTGAAAATATTAGAATTGTCATTTAAGTTTTAGAAAGACAAGAGTCATTGAGACAAGGAGGACTTACTATGTTTACACTAAGCCTCTCTTAATATGCTGGTGCAAGAAGGTCTAGAGTGTGGAGCCAGTTTGGCCTGCAGGAGGGTCAGACTGTCTCAAAAACAAAACACCCAAACCAAATGTTCTTTACCAAAACTGAAAGCCATAAAAACAGAATTGTTCAAAGACAGAATGTTCACCTGATGTTACAGGTGATCATTCATAGGACATATATTCTATGTTCAAATGGAACTGTGTCTTATCTATGTGTTTGTCCATATGTATTTGCATGTATGTGTCTATGTGTTTTTTATGTGCCAGGTGATGTTTGGATGAGCCTGACAGGATGAACATGTCAAGAAAGGGATCTTTCTCTCAACATTGCTTATTACATCTTACAATTAAAAATAAAAACACCCTCCTATTCTCTGCTTAAACCAGCAGCAACGATGCTGCCAATTCTAATCTAGACCACTTGGTGGCAGTAAAGCAGAAATGTCTGCAGACAAAGTAGAAATCCCTTCAGAACTGTAATACATTTTATAGACCAAGACAACGGCAGTTGTAAAACATTATCGTGTATCAATCGGCATATTTTCTGATCAAATCTTTATAAGGCTCAAATAGGCTCATAAATACTGAGCTCTCTGGTTTGGCTTACTCATGCTTCATGCTTCTGTTTAAGATATTTTGGAGGGTTGGAAAACTAGCAAATGGTTGAAATATCAAAGCAATATGCCACTGCCAATTTGTTTTCCTGCAATCGAGGGAAAATATATGTGCCTCGATTAGAAACACGACCCAAACAAGAAGAATCTGCCACATTCAAAGCTGAGCTCATTTCACATGCAAAGCACAGCCCAGGCTGGAGTAAACCAAGAGCTAAATCGTTTTGCTACTTGATTTTTGTAAGTAAGCTCCAATTTCTATTTCCACAGGGTATCATTATGCAGTGGATTTTCTTTCATAAATAGTTATTGCCTGATGACAAAATCAGCCTTGATGATAAACACTTAAAAATCACATGGCAAAGCAAGCTTTCCTCAAAACCTTAGTCATGCGTTCTTGGTTGAAAAGAAGACTAGAAAAATGTGGTATATGTACTCAATGGAGTTTTATTCAGCTATAAAAAAGAATGAAATCACCTTATTTCCACGGAAATGGAATGAACTAGCAATCATCATGTTAAATGAAATAAGCCTGACTCAGACAAGCAAACATCACATTTTCTTTCTTACACAGAATCTAAATAAAAAACAAATAAAAAAGTTTAAAAAAAGGTTGACATGAGAGAAGAAGAGACCACTTGGGAAAAGGAACTGGTGGGAGGGAAGAGGTAACCAGGAGGATATGAACAAAGGATATAATGCCGATCTATGAATGTGGCATGATGAAACCCATGTATTATGCAATTAAAAATTAAGAAGAAAAAAAAAAAGACTGTGTTGGTTTATGAGTGCCCCAACACATCAGTCCTGAGATAGAGGCCTAGGGATTCAGTGACCTGCCAAGAAATACCACTGTTAAGTGGGTTGTCAGCTGGTTAAGTGAGACTTCCCACAAGACAGTGTTAGGCTGTGGAATCCATTCATTTGGACTCCTTCACCACTCCTTGCCTCCGAAGCTGGTGAGTGGCCAAGCTTTCTCTGCTTTTATTTCCCGCTTGTGCACAATGGTCATCTTTGAAAAAGGGTACGCTTTGGAGAATGCTCTGTCCACACCATGTGGGCTGCTTGTGTTCCATTTGCACTTTCAGCACATGTAGCTACTTACATTATACTAGCAGTTGAAGATTTGGTGTCTTGAAGTCAGTTCCCTAGATTTGGCCCAGACTTGTCTTTTACCTTCTGTAGATCTGCTACCTTTATGCGGTCCTCTGACTTCTCATCCTGGCAAAAGTTTGTTGTGTCTAGGTTGAGTGGAGCTTCCTGTGTGTTTCCAAAATGCCTTGTCTAGGCCTTTTCTCAATGAAGGATCAGTCCTTTGCATTTCATTATGCTCACGGCAGAGAACATGCCTGTTCTATTACTGGGTGTTATACAAATGACCCTTAATTACCCCGTGTGATAGGAGAGAATGATCCTATCTCTTCCCTTCACAGAGTGGCTGTCATTTTAAAGGAAGTAAATTTATTTAAGGAACTTAAATAACATGCAGTATACAATATTTGAGGCATATTATATATTATGTACTTGTACTTATTTAAAGAACTATCCTCTTAATATATTATATTACAAATATAATATATTATGCATGAATATATTATAATTATATATATTATCTATTCATTTTCATCTTTAAGATATATGTACACATGATTGCTTATTTCGTATTAATAATAATTACTAACATCCTGCTATGCACCAGGTGATATATAAGTACTTTCTACATATTTGGCATGACTCACAAATCTTTAAATACAAGCTATTCTAATTATGTAGAAAAATTAACAGTGCAATTCATTATAGTTCACTCCCATGCATGTTCCCCTTAGAATTCATTGTCTTTTGACTCTGCGTAGCTAATGGGCATGTAAATGGAGATGATGGTGGAGCTGTGTGGTAAAATCTGAGACTTCAAACTTTACCCAGTTCTCTCCCTTCAGCCCCACAGAGCCCATCTGTATAATAAGAAAAGTAGGTAAGACCTTCCTTTCATGCAGCCAGAGCAGTGCTGCAGATTTCCAGATTCCATGGTCTGTGCTCTCCATTGCTTCTGTTTACACTGACAAGCATATTTATTTGGCAGCTGCCTGGGATCTATGAGAACAGATGCTAACTTGTGGAGTTAGCTAGTTCACAGAGCCCTTCATCCTTGTGACTCTAACTACTGCAAAAGTTTAGAACTAGGATATGAGGATTTTGTAATGATTTGTTTTTTGTAATTCATTTGATTGCATGCAAAAAAAAATATTTTCCAGCTTTCTTGCTCAAGTGGCTTTTTGCCTAAGCCATATTGCTGTGCATTTGTCAAAGAAGTTTGTCATTTCCAATTTGGATAAAGCCCTTTTGTCAGAGAAATCTGGCCACTAGAATATACTGAAAAAATGTATTGAAACAGTTTAAAAATGGGAATGACTGTATTTCCTCATAACAAGGAGAACATTTTTGAAAAAAAAATCAATAATAAGAACAACAACTAATGGTGATAATGTCTTCCCTGACTCATAGGGATATTTAAAAGTAAAATGATGTAATTGATGGGAAACACTTTGAAAAACAAAAACACCATGCAGCACAAGATATTCTGATTATCATTCCATTGTCTCTATGCACAAATAAAAGTGAGCCTTTATCTCTCTGAGGACCCAATGTCATCCTTGATAAGTCATATGCGTAATTCCCAGAGTTTATAAGATGTTACTGGAGCTCTAGGCCCTTGTGCTTATTACAATCTCTAAGTTGGATTTTAACTCATATTGAGTTAAAATATGTGGCCAAAGGCAAGTCATAACTTCTTTGTGCTTAGGTTCTCAAAGCTTAGAGATGAGGGCTAGTATAATTAACAATTACCACTATATACAGAGCATTTCTAAGCATCTTGGAAATTCTTATCTATTTGGTTTCAAGAGCCAAATGAGTACCTTATTTAATAGTTGAAGAAAATGAAGAACAGAATATAGGAATATTTAGACCAGTTGACAGCTAAATCCATGAATCTTAACCTTAATCAAAGTATACTGAATTCCATAGTCAAATTTCAGGTCTCCAGCATGCTTTTATCAAAACCCTTGGCTCTTGAGAATTGCCCCTCCCTAGAACACAAGTCACAGTTTCTGATGGAGCTACAAAGACATATCATGTATCTTCATGTGTCATAGGAAGGAACATGACCAGGCCCAATAAGGAACAATAATCCTTTCATTCCAGTCTTATTAAATGACTCTGTGAGAGTTGCAGGGTCAAGGACTTGCCATTAAATTCAGTGTCATATATATGAACCAAAAAAGGAGGGACTGTGGGGTCTGAAGGGGTGTTGGCCAGTATGCTAAGTTTTATTTTTTCTTTAATCTTTTTTTTTTTTTTTTTTACAGTCCAGACTTTATCCCTCTAGGTGAAAGTGTACACCCAACCATTGGTCAGAAGCTTGGTGGTTGAATCAGGGAAAAGCTGGAAGAAACTGAGCAGGACAGCAACCCTATAAGAAGACCAGCAGTCTCAACTAATCTGGACACCCAAGATCGCTCAGACACTGAGAGACCAACCAGGTAGCATACACCAGCTGATATGAGGTCATCAACACTTAGACAGCAGAGGACTGATGGGTCTGTACTCATCCAGAGAAGATGCACCTAACCCTCAAGAGACTTAAGGCACCAGGGAGTGAGTGGGGAGGTCTGGTGGGGTTTGGGTAAGGGGTGAGGACACATCATGGAGATAGGGGAGGAGGAATGGGATTTGAAACAGTCAGAATGGTAAGTTTTATGAAGATGGTTTATAGAAGAGAAGAATAAAGTCAACAAAAGACCAAAAGCAAGAGATGAAAGCCACCATAATTATTCTTTTGCTTCATTAGTTAATTATTAATTAATTAATTTTACATCCTGATGTAAGCCACTTCCTTCTTCTTTTCCCAGTACCACTCTTACAAATTCCTCCCCCTCCATTACTCCTCCCCTTCTCCTCAGAGAAAGGAAATTCTCCTCAGGTACCACCAGCCTGGGGATCCAGTTGCAGCAGGACTAAGCACATATGATGCATTTGTCATAGCCAACAACGCATTAAACTAGGCTTTCAAAGTAATTAGTGTCTGTATTTAGGTTCTGTTTAGGCAATCATATTTTTAAGACTACATGGGTACAGCTTCCCTGACATATATCGAACACACTATTTTTAAATAGATGATGGGGGCCTCTGGTTCGTCCAATCAATTCTCCCTCTTGGACTTGAGTTCTACTCAGTAGGAGGGTGTTCGTGCCTGGTACTGTAAATCTAGCAAACTACCCTTGATGAGTTCACCAACCCTAGAGGAGAACCTACATCTGCCACTTTCCTAAAACAGGATAAATCTCTAACTCGTTTCTAAAAATGTATCCATCCATTTGCCAGTAAGTGGGTGAAGCTTCTTCCTGCATCAAATTGAGGGAGAAATCAAGAACAGGTCAAATGCAGAGAACAATAGCCCATATAATGCCTCTTCCACTTTTAACTGAGTCAAATAAATCTTTCCTCAACTAAGAAAGGGGGGGGGGAGAAAAAGAGGAAAAATGTAGTAAAACTGAAGAAACAGTAGAAGTTTCATAAATAAACTTGAATATTATCTCACAAAATAAAAAAATGATCTTTTGTAGAATATAATATGGATGTCTTATATTGCTTGACATAAACAATAAAATACTAGAGAGAAAGCAATACTAAAAAGACTATACAAATAAATAATTCTAAAAAGAATATTTAGTAGTGTAGAAGTTATWTTTGTATTTATTTATAYAAACAATTTGACAACATCAGAAGAATGCAATGGACCAGAAGCAGCTGTAAATATTTTCTTTTGTTTTTAGTTTATATGACTTTGAAATAGGTCATCTGAAAGTATTATAGGTACAGAATGTTGTCCCATATCAAATGTAGTTTCTAAGCCTTGTCTAAAGATCACTGTTAGAAAACTTTGGCCTTGAATTGACAGTAAGACTTCTGTCTCAGTTTTCCAAGTTGAGATCACTGGTACATGAAGCTAGATTTCAACATTTTAATGTAGATTATTGCATATGAGTTGTAGATATTTCTCTTAATTTTCATATGTTCTAGTACTCTGATTACATTCTTTATTTATTTTATTCTTGGCTTGTTTAAAGCATCATAAGAACAGTTCCTTAGAGTTCATGTCTGACAACTATAAAAACAGTCATCTGACTTGAGATCTTGATACACCAGGTGTGGGGCATCATTTGTCAGATACCATTTATGATAACTTATCATATTTTTAAGTGATGTCATCTTCCCCAGAACACATTTATCATGTCTCTGACATGCCTGTGTTATGTTAGGTATTATATTTTGGTGATACAATACTGAGGAATGGAAATAAGGTTTATCTTTATGAAGCTCTATAAGAGTGAAATATCTACTTTTCTAGAGGTAGAAACCTTTTCTCCAAATGTTTCACCAAACACTAGTCTCTTCCCAGAAATTAGTCACATATTTATGTCTAAACTCCATTCTGCCAGATGAAATATTTGGTTTACACACTTGTCAGGCATAACTTCTTAGACTGGTAAAAGGGATCACATAGTCACGGTGAAAATTAATAACCAATATTTTACTTGTCAAAAGACAGGAATACTAGGTAAATGCCTCCTAGGTTSACAGCTATCTCTCTTTTACAGTAATTCCCTGTGAATCATAATCCAGTGATCTTTTGAATTTTAAATTATGGGAACTCTAATGCTTGAAGAGTTTAAATGCCCAGCACAATTTCACATATATAGAATCATATCTGTAGTCTTTATTCAAATAAATCTCTGATTGTGTATTCTGGGCTCTTTTAACCTATCATGTTCTGATTTGAATATAATTTCCTCTTTGTGCTATTATTTATAACTATCTCTACATGATCTTCCTCTATATAAGCTACAATGGGCCTCATGGTTGTTTTCCTATATGTCCAGCCTTTACTAGAAGGTATTATGAGGATGCTGTGTAGAAAGAGTTAATCACATACAGATCTAGGATTACCTAAAACTTTAACTAATGTGAATATAAAAAGCATCCAAAGGGAGTTGATGTATGCCACTGACATTGCCCTGGCCATGTCAAGGATCCTAGCCTGATGCTCATATAGAAATGTCAAAGCCTTTCCTTCTGGTCCAGGTGTGGATGTTGATAATGTGTGCAGAAAATGTACACCATAGCTTTCTTCCCCAAAATATTTACAACCTGAAAACTTCTCTCATTCAGAGACTGCTCCTACTAAATCGTTCTCCTTGATCCAGCTGTATATCATAAACACTGTTTGCTTGTTCATCTGTATATCCTAAATCATGCCTCCACATTCACCTCTACCCACTAATCCTTATATAATAAACATGCTGAACACCTGGAGTGTTGTAGTTTCTCTATCAGAGGGACCAGTGCACCCAACTCCAGGTTTTGTCTTTGTGTTCCCGCTGTCTGTCTTTTCTTCATTCCTCACCACCCCAATAAAGTCTGTTCCTGGATTTGTTCTGGATGTAGCGCAGATATCTTAATGGACATTCTTCAATAGGTAATGGCCATAAGCACTCAGAGGCCATGCAGAATATGGTATTGCTATGCAAGCTGGATACAAGGGACTAATTAGATTTTTCACTTCTACTAGCAAATATGATTTCTGTCCACTCCTCATTGCCATTCATAATTCTGAACTTCTCTTTACTTAAAATGCTCCCTTTAAGTTTCAGCTGGGTGATTTTCACGGAAATTTGTCTCCTTGAGAAGTACCCTAAAGTGATTGATTAGCTTCCCTTGCAGCATTTGCTAAGCCTAGAGGACATTAGCCAATTCCATTTTTCTCCACCCTTCCAAGTGGAGGTGGGGAGATAAGAATCCGTGCAGTCCAGGGACGAGAGGACAGATCCATGACGAAGCAGCTGGTACCAAGGCAAACGCAGCCCTTGAGAGCAGCTCACGCCGTGGGGTCAGGAGAGCAGCATTTTATGTTCTTTTGTAGAATAAACTGAATATTTTTATAAGAAACAAATCCTCCCTCTATGATCCTGTTCCCATTAGTAGGTCAGAGTAAGAGCAAACCAGAGCAGCTTAATTTACTTAGAAGACATTCAGTATAAATACTGTATTCCCTTGTGTAATGTTCTTGTTCTGTTAGCCTTAATATGTGCAAGCAAAGATGACTTAAAGTTTTGATATGCCCAGAGACCACTCATCTTATAACATGGTTCATCTTTTAGGCTTTTAGACTCTTGATGTCAAGAGTCAGAAAGTCAACATCAACACAGCATGTATTTTCACTCCACTAAACTACTCTACAATCTGTAACTGCTAACCCCACAAGTTTGAAAGTTTACCTTAACATTTGTGGGAAGCAGATGGTTTCCATATACGGCCAACCTGTTGTTACCAAAGCATTTTCTAAGAATTGTTTTCCAACCACAGTCATAAGCATAATTAACCTTTCTTTAGATTGAATAAATAAGAAAATGATCTCTACTCTGCAAGAAAACTAAATATGCTGTTCAAGTTTGCCTCAGGGCAGGCCCCAGGACAAATATAAAACCACACACATTGCAATGACTGATGCATGTTTGGTATGGTTTTTCAGGATACTGTACCATCTTCTCCCCCATTTGGTATATAGTGCCCCATCTCTTTCTTGTGACATGCTCCTATGTGTTTGCTTCTCTTTGTAATCATTGATCTGGCTTGGCTCTGTTATATTTGCTTTCAATAGAGTAGAAACCAGGCAAGACATTTTTAGGCTGTAAGGGGTGACGGCTGATTTTATGTGTGCTTCACTTTACTCTCTTTGGATGCCTGTGGGTTCCCACTTGCATCTCTGGCTTCTTGTGTTTGGACTCTCTCTTTGGTTAGGTTTCGGACCTAGCATCTTGCTGAACTTTGTATGTTTCTATAATTAATATTCAGTGTTTCTCATGATTTTCTTTTTTTTTAATTTTTATTTTGAAGCAAATATAATTAGAGTCTTGTAAAGTTAAGTAAAAATTCTCCTGCGTGCGCGCGCGCGCGCACACACACACACACACAATTATAAGTAGAGATTCTATTTGTATGTTTCTGATTTCTACTTCTCGAATAACTATACCAAAACATGCCAGTAATAACGCAACATTGTTAGATGGAGTTAGTCCATGTTTGTATCAGTGTGTGTGTGTGTGTGTGTGTGTGTGTGTGTGTGTGTGTGTGTGCATGCATGCATGCCTGTATGTGTGTGGTCTTGTCTTTGAGACAGTCTCATGTGTTACATACTGATTTCAAGCCTGGGTGTAACTGAGATCTTGAAATTCTGATCTCAACTTTATCTGCTTTATGCTGTCATTTCCGGTGGTTTAGTGGTGCTAGGGACCATTCTGGGATTTGTGAATGGAAGGAAAGCATTGCATTCTATTTCTGCCCTATCACTGAATTTGAAGAAGAATCTTTAGTGATTTGCTTGGCTTTAGCATAGCACACATCATATTCTTTAAAGGTGTGTGTCAGCATTGTCAGATGATTTATACAAAGTGGTTCTGTTGCTCTACCCAAACATTAAAGGAGGGGAATGAATTCATTGTTATTCAAGAGAAATTCAAGAAAACTTCAAATGGGAGTCCTGAGATCATCTAAGAAATAACCTGCTCCAGTCAGGAATCACTATCCTGGTCCTTCAGCAGTCTGTTTGTGTGTGCTGAGTTATTCATTTCACAGCTTGAAGTAGAGAGCTTTGTAAGGGATTTTGCCTTTTAGCCACTCTGTTTCCTAATTGACAGCCTAGCTTCCATGTAGAAGTGCTGTTTACTTTTCTGGTTCTGAAATCTGAATGCCTAATAGTCTATGATAACTTGTGACTTAAATGCTGGCAGAAGTTTTTTTCTCTTCTATTCATAAAGTTGGTTGATATCCCCAGCATTGACGGGCTCAGTCCTTTTCTGGTGTAGGTTGTGCTACTGTTACAAGTTCTACTTTAATGGGCCTGGCTGATCTACAACAGCAAGCACAGCTGACTGAACATCTCTCAGGTTCCATGGACTTTTTTCAAGGCACCATATATCCTTTGGACAATTTTATCCTAATTAACTATCTAATCTGGTTGCTTCTCACTGTGATCCTTAGTCTCTCGATAATGACTCAGCACCAGAGATCTCAAGTGACTTAGCAGTAGACACAGTGACAAAATTAGGATTAAAATCTGTGCCTTATTCTCAACTTGAGTTTACAGACKATCCAGACTACATGCTTGTTTTAATTTTTCTATTATACATTACATCCTAACCACAATTTTCCTTCCCTCAATTCTTCTCATTTTACCCATTCCCTTTCCTCAATCCCCCAAATACACTACTTGTTTGTTTTTGTTCAAAAAAGAGCAGGCCTTCCAGGAATATCAACCGAACATAGCATAACCAATTACAGTAAGACTAGGCACAAATCCTCATATGAAGGCTGGGCAAGGCAACCCAGTAAGAAGAAAAGGGTTCCAAGAGTGGACAAAAGAGTCAGAAATATACTCACTTCCACTGTTAAGAGTTTCACAATTACAAAAACGCTATCTAACTGTATGTAACATCTATGCTTGGGACCTAGCTCAGACCCATATTGGCTCAGTGATTGTCCATTCACTCTCTGTGAGCCCTTATGAGCTCTGGTTCAATTCTATAAACCACTCTTCCACAAGACTCCTGTAGCTTGGCTTAAGTTTTGGCTGTGGGTCTCTCCATCTGGTTCCATCTTCTGCTGCTTGAAGTCTTCAGAAAATACTTATTCTAGGTTCCTGTCTGCAAGCATAAGAGAGTGTCATTGATAGTGTCAGTGTTTTGCTCTCTTCCGTGGGATGGATCTCAAGTTGGGCCAGTCTTTGGTTGGCCATTTCCTCAGTCTCTGCACCATCTTTCTCCCTGTGCRTCTTGTAAGCAGGACAAATTTTGATTTGAAGTTTTTCTGGGTGGGCTGGTATGTCCTTCACTCCACTGGAAAACCTATTTGGTGACCTGAAGTGGACACTATAGCCTCTTTATGTCCTGATGGTAGGAATCTCAGCTAGGGTCACCCCATTGTCTCCCCATAGCCTATGCCATTCCAGGTCTTCAGCTGGTTCCAGAGATGCCCTCACCACTGATTTCCATTCTCACAAAGCAAGCCACAACTATATTCATAGCAGCTTTCTTCATAATATCCAGAACCCAGAAACAACCTAGATATCCATTAATCAATGAATGGATAAAGAAAATGTGGTATATTTACACAATGAAGTTTTACTTGGCTGTTAAAAACAGTGGCATAGTTGAGCAAGTGTCTTTGTGGGATGTTGGAGAATCTTTTTACCCAAAAGATGAACAGGACTGGTATAGCTGGGTCTTGAGGTGGGACAATTCCAAGCTGTCTGAGAAACTGCCAAATTTATTTCCAAAGTAGTTGTACAAATTTGTACTCCCACCAACAATAAAGAAGTGTTCCTTTTCTTCAACATCCTCACCAGCATGTGGTATCTCTTGAGTTTTTGATATTAGTCATTCTGAAGGGTATAAGATGGACCCTTAAAGTTGTTTTGATTTATGTTTTTCTGAAGACTAAGAACTTTGAACATTCTGTAAGTACTTCTCAGCCATTCAGATACATCTGATGAGAATTCTCTGTTTAGCTATGTTTCTGTTTATTTTTTTTAATTGAGATATTTGGGTTGTTGGTGTCTAACTTTTTGAGTTCTTTGTAAATTTTGGATATTATCCCTCAGTCAGATGTAGGGTTGGTGAACATCCTTTTCCATTCTGCAGGCTGCCATTTTGTCCCACTGACAGTGTTCTTTACCTTACAGAAACTTTGCAGCTTCATAAGGTCCCAATTTACTAGTAGTTAATCTTAGAGCTTGAGCCATTGGTGTGCTGTTCAGGAAATTCTCTCATGTACCAAATGTGTTCAAGACTGTTTCTCACTTTCTCTTCTATGAGATTTATTGTATCTGGTTTTATGTTGATTTCTTTCATCCTCTTGAACTTGAGTTTTGTGCAGGATGATAAATACACATCTAATTCATTCTTCTACATGTAGACATCTAGTTAGACCAACACCATTTGTTGAAGATGGTCTTTTTTTCCCACCATATGGTTTTGACTCCTTAATAAAAATTTAAGTGTCTATATGTCTGTGGGTTTACTTCTGGCTCTTTGATTCAACTCAATTGATCAACCAATAATATGCAGTTTTTATCACTATTGCTCTATAGTATAGCTTAAGGTCAGGAATAGTGATTCCTCCCAAAGTTCTTTTTATTGTTCAGGACTGTTTTGGATATCCTGAGGTTTTAGTTTTTCCATATGAAGTTGAGAATTGATATTTCAAATTYTATAAAAAATTGTGTGGAAAATTTGATGGGGATTGCATTGAATCGTACTGCAGATTGGTTTTGGCATAAAGTGACAGGATAGAGGAATATCCAGGAGTGCCTCCACCCACTCAGAAATGAAAGGGATGGGGAAAATGGAAGAATTGTGGGAGGGGTTGACAGGGATGGGGGTAGTAAGAGGGATGTAAAATGAATAAGAAAAATATAAAATAAAATTTAAAAAAAATGTCATGAAATTTGGAGGTAAATGGATAGAACTAGGAAGAAAAAAAAAATCTTGGGAGGCCGCCATCTTGCCTTGGGGCACTACAGACAGCTAACAGCTAAGGCCAGGTACACGGACAGAGTCCAAGTCTAACATCGACTATCCCGTCAGGCTCTTGCCTAGAGCCTGGACAGTTTGGCGGGCTATCTGTGCGCAGACCCGCTCAGGCACCAACTCGCTCAGGGGTCTGTGCCCAGCTTGCAGCAGAGGCCGCCATATTGCCTCAGGACACTGCGGACAGCTAACAGCTGGGGCCAGGTGCACAAACAGAGTCCTAGTCTGGCATCGACTATCCTGTTGGGCTCTTGCCTGCACTCAAAGACAGTGGGCTGTCTGTGCACCGACCTGCTCAGACACCAGCTTGCTCTGGGGTCTGTGCCTTGCTTGCAGTGGAGGCCGCCATCTTGCCTCGGGGCACCACAGACAGCTAACCAGACAGAGCCCTGTGGACTGAGATCACCACCATCTAGGCTCTAGCAGTCCAGTCAGGGAAGCTCCATTCCTGCAGGGAATCCCACAGTTAGACAGAGCCCCGAGACCCGCCACCATCTTGGAGCTGGTAGTCTAACATGGTCACCATAGAGAACCAATAGAAGAGCCCAGGACACCATAGAGAACCAACAGATGAGCTCAGAACTGTGGAAATAAAGAACTGATTCTTAAGAGCTGGCATCTAGGCAAACCAGGAGGAGACAGTGGGAGGCCAGTTACCCGCCCAGCAGCAAGTTGGGAGGAGACTTGAGTCTGGCCCAGCAGACCTGAGGAGGTAATTTGGAGCCCAGTAGCAGAAACCTTCCAGTTTCCACCTTAGGAGCACTGATGCCCTCTGTGACTGCAGGGCAAACGACAGGCTCACAGGAGCTTCAAACACCAACCAGGAACAATAAGACCAACTAATTCCAGAGATAAACAGATGGCAAAAGGCAAACGTAGGAACACTACTAACAGAAATCAAGGCAATATGGCAGCATCTGAATCCAATTCTCCAACCACAGCAAGTCCTAGATAATCCAACACATCAGAAAAACAAGATTTGGATTTAAAAGCACTGGTCATGATGCTGCTAGAGGAACACAAAAAAGACATAAACAAATCTCTTAAAGAAATGCAGGGGAACATGAATAGGTTAGAAGCCCTTATAATGGAAACACAAAAATCACTTAAAGAATTCCAG
>BDUI01000865.1:120312-133568 GCA_002335545.1 Apodemus speciosus
GAGAGGCCCAATGCATCAGTGTAGGGGAATACCAGAACAGGGAAGCGGGAAGGGGTGGATGGGGGAATAGGGGGAGGGAAAAAGGCATATGGGACTTTGGGGGGCAGGGAACCAGAAAAAGAGAAATGAAATGTAAATAAAGAATATATCCAATAAAAAAAAGAAAGAAAATCTTGAATGAGGCAACCTAGACCCAGAAAGAAAAAATGGTATGTATTCAATTATAAGTGGATATCAGCTGTAAAGTGAAAGGCAATCATGGTATGGTCCATAGATTCAGAGATGTGAAGTAACATAGAGTACTTAAGGCGGAATGCAAAGATCTCCCTGGGAAGGGGAAATTAAATAATACTCYTTTTAGGTGGAATGCAGGTGGGTAGGTTTAGAACTGGTGGGATCAGGTTGCAAGACGGAAGAAAATACTGGGGATACTAATGAAATTAGGGGAGGATTTTTGTAGGGCAACATGGAAACCAAGTGCAATTGAAACCCCATGTAACCTACAATAGTAACCTGAGCGAAGACTCTTAGTCATCGAGGACATGGAGCCCGAACCAGCCACCTTCCATAACCAGGCAGGTCCTCCAGTGGAGGGACTGGGACACTAACCCGGTCACAAAACCTTGAATCTACAGTTTCTCCTGCCAGCAAGTTACCAATAACTGAAAACTGGGAGAGTTTACTTACAAATCTGGCTGATCAGCCTTTCATAATAGTTCAACACAAATGTCCATCAATGTGCAATATACCACTGAACCTGTGATTTCACATTTGCTACTATTTCCTATCAACCTTTGTCCTCATGGTCCTTATTGCCCTGCAGACCTACAAATATTCATGACACATCAGAGAACCTATCAGCATAATAAAATTTGGGATAAAAGTCCCAGTTAAAAATCACAGTTGGAAGGATTAAGCTTATGCTCTCACTTGTGTGAGTTTGTGATGGATTTGACCAACAGAATAATATGCATCCTAACCTCTTTACACTGTTAAAAGTGGTAGGAAGAAAGGAAGAAATTAATTGAACCATATATGATACATTATCATGTGATATCTAGGTAAGATTATTTTGAATTATAGAAGGCTTTGAGGCAATCTTTCATTCTTTAAATTTATTCTTTGATGACTCTATTCATACCTGTAATCCATCCTGTCTACTCTCTTTCCTTTACTCTCTGTTATCCTTCTCCCACCCTGATTTCTATCAGTCTTCATCCCAGCAAGTCCTCACTCACTGTCATGGTGTTTTGTTCTGATTTTGCCTTCAGACCTGCTGAGTTTAACCAAAGCCACTTAGATGGGCATGGGTGAAAAGCTATGTGCCAGAGCATGAGTGACTCCTCAGATGTAACATCAAGAAAGACATAGACTTCCTTCACACTGATAGTTCCCAATGGCCATTCACTTCTATGTGTTTGGCAGAGCAGGACCTCAGAATTCTGGCCAGAAACTAAGAATGAATATTTACTGGCTATTTTTGTATAGGCCCTATGTAGTTTACTGCAGATGTAGTGTGTTCATAGTTGTTTAGGCCATGTAATGACAAAAAAAAAAAAAAAAAAAAAGAAAGAAAAAGAACTGTGCTTTGAATCCCTCTCTCTGTCACTGGGGTATTTTACTTTGTAGTCCCATCTACTAAAATATCCTCTGAATCTTAGAGGTTGCAGGTTTCCTTTTTATTGCAGATCGTTCATCACTTGTTCTCAGCATCTTGACTAGTCATGAGTCTGCACCAAGCACTGTCCCAATCCTCAGTTTCTTTATCTCTATAGTAGAAATATTAATAATAATTACTGAATTGAGAAAGTCATTAGTGTAGTATCATACTCATAAAGAGTTCACATTCCTTTGCTTTTAATTCCTTCTGGTTAAGTTCTTTGAAGGAAGGTATGTCATTGTAGACCCTGGACTCATGTTTCTAATCACAGTCTTTCTCAATTTCCCATTAAAAATTAAGATACTGGCTCTGTGAAGCTAGGACCCTGCTTACCAATTAATATCTGGGCTGGGGAAACTGGCAAGTTCTTTCCCTAAAGATCAGCGTGCTGAAATGAAATGCCTTAAAATTAGAGTGCAGTGCATTCAGATATCATATCTTAGCTGCATCACCATCCAGGAAGCATGTGAAATCAAGCCAGTAAAGTACTTAAGACTTCAAGAAAGGAATGTATGAGAAGGCAATGAAAATGGAGGTTGGTGCCTGCAGCTCTAAGTCAAATTAACTTATAGAGCACAAAAGAAGGATGCTCCTTGATCTATTCAATATATGTTTTTTATGCTCATTTTAAAAGTACAATATTCCAAGGGTTTAAGGTTTGCTGATTGAACATTTGAGACTGATATCTGTTCCTGAGAGATTAATACAAAGGCTTCAGTTTGTCCTTCCACAGCCTCTACCCAGCTTCCAGTTGAAGATATAATCACTTCTTCTTGAAAGTGCTTCTGTTGTCTGCTCTGAAGATCTCAGCTTCCAGAACTGTAATCTCAATAAAGCTACCTTGACTCAGATGATTGATTATTGATTATTGCAATAAAAGCAGATTAATTAAACTGTGAAAGTGTTTTGGGTTTCCAGCAGTGCATTTAACATTGCAAATGATACCCCAGTAATCAAATCCAACCAGCCTTGCTTAACTTTTATTCATCTTTCAAGACGTTCATTTTGCTTCTTTATTAAAAAAAAATGCTTAAAGCATCTAAACAATGTTCTGTTCTTCCTACAGCCAACTTGGTTGGTGGGGTGGCTATGAAACATTTGTTTATTGATAGTCCTTTCTAGAAAGAAAATTATGCTGGTGTCTTCTATGATATTCACTACCTGGTACTGGGCTTATATTTGGTGAGTAGTTGGAAAATAATTATTTTCAAACAGTTTATAAGAAAAATATAAAATCAGAGACTTAGAAAACTTAAGAAAAGGGAAGATGAATTTATCCACTATTTATTGAATGTCATATATCCAATGTATATACTCTTAAGTTAGGATACTTTCATGATTCCTCATAGCACTTTGAAGGAAGTATTTCTTTCTTCAGTCCAGAGGAAGGACTAAAAATTAGCAAGTGTAGTGAATGTATAAAAGGCACATGAATACCACTTAATTCACAAGTTACTTTTAAGCCCAGGTATTCTAAATGGTTTGTCTTTTGTTCTGTTCTCTCTTGCTTCTGGGTGAGATCAGTTTGCCTGCTTCTGATGAAATGCATTCTGGGAGCCTTTCATTTTCCTTCCACTGAGTTGTTGAGGATGTTCAAACACCGGGCTTGTCTCTACTCAGCAACTTGCAGGTTACTTCCTGCATAAAGCATTATCAGACTGCAGATCACACAGTGTTTTGTATAAGCATATGGAGCAACTGTACTTTGTTGACAAATGATAGACATAATATACACCACCATTTTGATGTATATAATTGGGTACTTTTTGATATATAAATATATTTGTAACAAAACCATAATTACCATCATTCCAGTCTCTAAAGTTCTCTGTGTTCTTGATACAAACTTGAAAGTTCAGAGAGAGATGGAGAAACAAATGTCCTTTGATATTGTTCTCACCTTAGGAAAAATAATTCAATCTCTTACCATTCACTAAGTGCTGCCAACTGGGGTGTATCTGCAGATGCTTTTCATCTGGTTGAGGATGTCCCTTCCACTTCTCATAAAAACAAAATCAGAATTAAATCTTCCGAATTTTAGAAAAATATTTTTGAGATGGTAGATTTCCTATTACTTTGTTAACAGGGTGAATTGCTCTCAGTAGATTAACTTTTATTTTAATTAGTTCATTAATTTAAAATATGGTTTCATGTAGCCCACACTGTCCTATCTATAGCTGCCTATGACCTTGAGCTTCAGATCTTCCTGCCTCTACCTTCCTTATGCTAGGATTATAGGTATGCATGGCCATGCTGAATATCTAACTATGCTAAGGTTATAGGTATGTCCCATGCCATTGACTTGTAAACAAAGGCAAAGTGTCAAGTGTGTCCTAACAGGTGATCATATTTTACATAGAATCATGAGTGACCTTTTCCAGGGTCACATATTTGTTGTCTCTATCCATATCCTGAAGTAGAAGTTTTTGGTTGTGTCATGTGATGCAGACTCATGTAGTGTTCTGCTGATACAGACTCACTTTGCTGAGGCAAAGCCTGGGGTAGACAGGTGATGTCTGGAGAGAGTATATATAGGTCTCAGTGGACAGTGAAGGACACTGGCACAGTTAGTCTTTTACTGCTTTATTGGTCTAGCATCTTCACATAGAGAACTTCTCCTAGCATCTCAGCTTGTTCTGGTCACTCCTGCTGACTCATGCGGATTCAGTGGAGACCTGGCTGTTTCAGATGGATTGTGCCACCATTGCTGATGGGAGTTTGGTATCCTGATACTACTGAACTGGATTGGTATCCTGGTATTCTGACAAACAGAGATTGGAATCACTCCAAAAAACTACCTCTAAACAGGTTCACATCTTTTTGTCCTATTTACCACATTTTCTCACCTACCTTTAAACAGTGAACTAGAAGGAGGGACTCTAAGGGTTTGAGACCCCTGAGTAAAAGTAGGTCTTAAAAATCTAAAACTACCTTATCCCCTTGTCATTTTCTGGCTCTTTTGTAAGTTCAGGAGTGTTTCATAAGATTTTTACTTTGTGATGACATATAGAGCATCAGTGTGTGTGACTTATATACAGTAAGAGTAAGACTGAAGTAGTTGTGCAGAATTGCAGTCAGGAAATTTAGGAATTAAATTTAGGAAATAATTATTGCTTTTCTCCATAGTGAGGGTAATTTTCAGTTCAGGTCTCATTGGTCAGATACTCTGACAAACAGATACACCAAACCAGTAGGGGAGCCAGAAGTAGGGGAACCAGAACACAAAAAAGTTCACATATAGTAGGAGAGACATGAGATGCAAGTAACTTCATTTTCTTATCCCAATTATTCTCAAGGTTTTCAGTAACCCTTTGTGAATGTATAAAGTAAATTTCTTGTTCCCATGTGTGGTATTGTAGTTGAATATGCATTATATTGTTATGTAGACCACAAACTATATGTCATTAGTCCATATAGGAGAGCCAGCTGATGTCTTAGTAGTCTTAAGGTTCCAAGGAAAAGAAAAGTTTCCCTATGTGGTTTTGAATAGGGATGGGTATATCTGAAAAGAAGTGTTCTGCAGTCACAGAATGGGAACAAGCATGGAGAAACCTTCAGCATACTCATCCTTAAACCCTGAGGAGAAGCTCTGGGGTATTTTAGAAAACTGACATTGATACTCTGAAGGGAAGCCTGAAGAAGACCAATTATTAGACATTGTTTTATTGACGTTTTTAATGAAGGCACTCCATATACTGCTTATTGTCATACATGACTTTACCATGCTACCCTAAACAACATGAGCTTGACTGGACCAAAGAAAGTGAAAAGCCCCATCCCCAAGGTGTTTATTGCCCTTAGCATCCTGGCCACAAACACTTACACCTTTCAACTATGACATATGCCTTTAAAAAATATGAAAGCAGAGCCCAGAAGCTACCTGCTCTGGAAAGTTCTGGTTGCTTGCTTGTTTACCCCATCTTGCAGTTTTAGAATATGATTGAAAATTTGAACTGGAACTGAAATCTTTTGGGAACTGCCTTGCTCCCTTCCACCTGTAGATACATCTCCCTCCAAGTCTCATTGGTGTTGGAGTGCCAATTCTAGAGAGATTCCTGCAACAGTGAAAAGTAAAGTTCTCTACCAAAAGGCAGCAGAGATCAAACTGCTAGGCAGAAGCAGTTGAAACTTACAACAAAAACTGTCAGGCACTCATTCACAGCAAATGTCAGACTCCAGACACCAACTGCTAATGTGTTACAGAATGTTGATTAGAGATTATGGAAGCTGCTTGTAAAGTTTATGTTACCATTCTTTTAGAACATTAGAAGTGACTTGATTCTAATTCTACCAGCATTTTATGTTTGTCTTATAGGTTTCAATTCTTGGAAACTCACACTTATATTTAGATGGAAGATGTACTTATGCCRAATATATTATTAAATAAAGAATTATGAAATTATTATAAGCATCAACTTTGTTCACATATACTATACTCACTTGAAAGTGATTTCTGTCATGAACATAATTAAAGTCATTCCTCTGTTCTGGTTAGTTTTTGTCTACTTGACAATACATAGAGTCACCTGGGAAGAAGAAACCTCAGTTGAGGAATTGTCTCCATAAGACTTGTAAGGGTAAGTCTTTGGGGACATTTTCTTGATTAAATGATTGATGTTAGAGGGTCCAGCCCACTGTGGGTGGTGCCACTCCTGAGAAATTTGTGAGTTCTCTAAGAAAGCAGGCTGAGCAAGTCATGGAACAAACCTCTAAGTACCTTTCTTCCATAGCCTCTGCTTCAGTCCCTACCTACATTCCTGCCTTGAGTTTCTTATTTGACTTCCTGTGATCATGGATTATGACCCTTTCAACACGAAATGAACCATTTCCTTCCCAAATAGTCATTGGTCATGGTATGTATTACAACAGGAGCAAACAAACTTGAACAACCTTCAAGTTGGATAAGTTCTATAGTGGTCGGGGGATCTTTAATTGTTCTTTGCAAACTGATGTATACCAAGTCTGTAGAATGTTTTGAAGTATGCCATTAAAATTTCAGTAGTAAATACTGTTTGAACATAAATAGAATATAAAACAAAACAAGAAAACAGATATGCAAAGGATATCATTATACACAGAGGAAAACCCGTCTAGGGAAACCCCTCATGGCTTCTCAAAGCCAAAAGTCATTCCCCCTTTTTACCATTTTCTTAATCATTTCCTGATGAAAATAGTGTACAAACCATTTTACTTTGGCTAGAATGATAGATGTAGAGGATAAAAATGAATTCATTTTAGCCCTGTCCTTAGTGAGCACTAAACCCCTGAGGCAATAAAACTCAGTCACCCATTACAGTAATGCTCTGAGAAAGGACTTCATGGCCTCTAGGGCACACAGAGCAAAGGTTTCTAAACTTGAATGAGGGTGTGCTTTCCAGAAGAGAAGACTATGGAGTAGATTTTTACGTAATGTTTGAATTGACTAAAGAAAAAGGATGATAAAGAATTCAAACCTAAGTGAGGTATTGAAATTATTGGCTTAGTAGATGGTGTGTAGAAGACTGAGCCATCAAGAGAGAAATGCAGCGTGGAAGCAACAAAGCAATGAAAGGCCCAGTGGGAGAGTCAAGAAGTGCCAACTCTATCCTGGAAAGTGTGAGTAGCCTCAGTCACCAGCAAAGTGGACTCATAGTGATCCTGAGCAGCTCTTCAATCTTAGCTGAATAATAACTTTCTTTAGTCATGTTTCTTTTGTTGTGATAAGTCGTTATTGACAATTTCTCTCATGCCGGATAGGTGAAGAACTTTGTTCCTTTGGTGCATCACTGGACTGGACCAACCTTTGGCATATTCCTCATCACTAGAGGAAAGAGACTTACRAAGGGCAGCTGACTGAACAATAGGTTTGGCATTCTGATCTCCCAAAGAAAGACTGTAGAAAGGGTGGGAACTGTTAGCTGAGTTCACATTTCAATTCTAAGACAATTTTGTTACTTTGAGAAACATATGCAAATTACTTTAGCTTAGGTCTCCTTGTGATATAAAACAACTAATGATGACTGCTTCAACTGACATACTCAAAAAACATGAAAGAGTCATGCTTACAAATGCCCCTCCAAGTGGAGTAGTATTGGATTCTGAAACTCCATTAATGTTTTCTCATCTTTTCCAGAGCATATTTTGGAATGGTGCTGTCTCTCTGTGATGCTTCCATGCACTCCACCATATTTTCCTGCCTTCTGGTTCCAAGATCCAGTGTTCCCCATGGGAACTCAGTTCTGAAACTGCCTGAGAGCAGATTTGTGACTTTCTGGAGTTAGAGTATGTGGCAGGAACATGTATTTCTCATTGAAAACTCTGAGTGTACATTTCAAATTCAGAACAGTCAGTGTCTATCAGCCCATCTCCACTTGGAGGCTCAGACTCATCAGAACCTGAAGAATGGCCATTAATGCTGACAGTGCTGGGGAAGGGACAGTGTGTTTCGGGGGACAWGGGGCATGGACTTCACTGAAGTCTCAGAGGCACAGACAGATTTCTGAAATCAATTTTTCTTAAAATCAACTCATCCAAATGAAGTCATTATAAAGCTAACCAAGGATAACAGCTCCATCAATCAAATCTTGTGCCTTTACAGTTGAGTGAGATTTTTTTCTTCCTTTTATAACCCAAACAGAGAAAGTCATTTAATTTCCCAGTTAGAGGCAAAGGAGTCTTTTTCTTCGCTCCTTGCTCTTCACCTTCATCGAGCAGCTGCCCCATTTTAATGCTGAGTTCCATCATTCACATCACTAGTATTGAAAATTGTTTAGGGGCAGCGTGGGATGGGGATGGGAGATACAACAATAAGTATCAGGATTTTTATGGGAAGAGCTAATCAAATTTTCGGAAGACACRGTGATGTACTATAGAGTTTCAAGGTAGGAGGTTAAAATAAGCCGTCCTCCCCCATGGTTCAAGCTCATGGTTAGCAAAGAATGAGTTTCAGGACTKTAGAGGGAGGGTTCAAAGAAGGAAGCAGAGGACCCTACTGTGTAGCAGCAGGGAAGAAACTAGGCTCATGTTAGGATCATTCCCTTTTGAAAAATTGCAATATCACCCTAATAGCTGTAGTATATTCATTTTTTTGTTCTCATTCTAGGAAGAAATGAAGTTATTATGGAAGATATCTCCCTTGAAAAGAATAGCTGATGAGGTGGRTTGATTATGGCAGATGAATTACATTTGCTTTATTGCATTTCATAAAGCCCAAAATACACAGTAAAATTCTCATGAGACCAAGTCAGGGGCAGCCGCRTGCTCAGATCCTCCACACAGTAGTCAGAAAACCTGATAAGCATGTGAAAGTTTTGTCTAGATAATATTTCTCTGAGGATTTAGGGATTTCCACRATGTGGGTAAAACAAACAATTATTTTTAATACATAAGGAAATAAATTCTTAATTCGAGACCTTCATTTTTAAATGGAAGCATAATAGGCTGAATGTTGTGTGAATTGTTCAAACTCATGAAATGTATCAGAGSTGTGGGGAGTTTTTGAAATCATGTCTTCAGACTCACAAGTGGCCTCCGTCTAAGACTGCATGCCTTAGTTGCTGAACCCTGCATATTTATTGATGAGAACAAGAGCTTGAGGAGTGTGAATGCAGGAGAAACCTAGTGCTTGTGCTCAGTTAATGGATACTTAAAGCAATATCTTAAAGTTATCACTAAATTAATCCACAACAGTCCTGTGTATTTGTATAAATTTCAATCTATAGGCACAGAAGCTGTATTCTAGAAAAGTTAACTTGTCCAAGAGCTAGGACAGTGACACTACAAATAGCTCTGTGTCCACAATGCCCAATTGTAACTGGCTAGTTAACATTCAACCAGACAGGTTCAAGGGAGTATCTATTTTTGATTGAAGTAGCAATTAAGGAAAATCAAATTATATCTTTAATCCAATGCCAGAATTTTCTCTGCAGAATCCCTGACCAATATTCATGAGTTTCTACTTGAGTGACTACAGACATGAAGAACTGGATCCCTTACAAGATATATAACTATTNTTGATTATGGCAGATGAATTACATTTGCTTTATTGCATTTCATAAAGCCCAAAATACACAGTAAAATTCTCATGAGACCAAGTCAGGGGCAGCCGCRTGCTCAGATCCTCCACACAGTAGTCAGAAAACCTGATAAGCATGTGAAAGTTTTGTCTAGATAATATTTCTCTGAGGATTTAGGGATTTCCACRATGTGGGTAAAACAAACAATTATTTTTAATACATAAGGAAATAAATTCTTAATTCGAGACCTTCATTTTTAAATGGAAGCATAATAGGCTGAATGTTGTGTGAATTGTTCAAACTCATGAAATGTATCAGAGSTGTGGGGAGTTTTTGAAATCATGTCTTCAGACTCACAAGTGGCCTCCGTCTAAGACTGCATGCCTTAGTTGCTGAACCCTGCATATTTATTGATGAGAACAAGAGCTTGAGGAGTGTGAATGCAGGAGAAACCTAGTGCTTGTGCTCAGTTAATGGATACTTAAAGCAATATCTTAAAGTTATCACTAAATTAATCCACAACAGTCCTGTGTATTTGTATAAATTTCAATCTATAGGCACAGAAGCTGTATTCTAGAAAAGTTAACTTGTCCAAGAGCTAGGACAGTGACACTACAAATAGCTCTGTGTCCACAATGCCCAATTGTAACTGGCTAGTTAACATTCAACCAGACAGGTTCAAGGGAGTATCTATTTTTGATTGAAGTAGCAATTAAGGAAAATCAAATTATATCTTTAATCCAATGCCAGAATTTTCTCTGCAGAATCCCTGACCAATATTCATGAGTTTCTACTTGAGTGACTACAGACATGAAGAACTGGATCCCTTACAAGATATATAACTATTRCACATATGAGATATGAATGTTTCTCATATGTGATTCATTACTCTATCCTTATACTACATATCTCTAGTTCTTTCCATTATGTGTTTCATACTCAGCCATTTATTTGTTAATCCAAAGAGTATTGAACTATATTTACTAAATATTAGGCACTATACTCTCCTGAGAATAAGATACTATTACAAATATCTTCTTTTGTGTGTGTTCATGAGCATGTGTGTATGTATGAGAATGTGAATGCATGCATACCATTGTGGTTGTGTGCATCTAAAGGTTGGAGAACAACAGATGGTGTTGGCCTTTGCCCTTTTCCCATCATCTGGAAGACAGAGTCTCTTTGTGTTTGCCATTTCATATGCCAGTTTAACCAGCTGCAAGTTTTTTGGGCCTTTCCTGGTTTTCTCTCCCTATGTCAGCATAGGAATGCGGAAATTATAGATTCATGTTATTTACTCACTGGGCTGTCTCCCCAGCACATTATTATCTTTATACAGTTTATATTGCCTAAGCCAAGGACTTGGATATAGCTCTATAGTAATAACTGGAATAGGGAAGATGATTATTTGAACATATAGAAGCTTAGAAAAGACAGCCTGCACTTTAAAATGTGGTTTGCATAGTGGTACAATAAAATGCTTATATAATAGGCCATAGACATGCCTCTGAGAATCTCTTAGATGATATATGGGCAGAAGTMTTCCTATGAAAGCAACCAAAAACCTTGCTTGGAGTCTTGAAATGTTTCATCAAAGATCTGTCTGAGTTATGGCTAATGACATGAGGAGTCCCAATTAAAGGGCATGATTGGTTTGCTTCAGGGAAAATGTGTGTGAGAGACGAGGGTTACCATTATGCAAATGCTACCCTCCAGACTGATCCTGTGAGGCAGCATCTCTTCAGCCTTCCTAACAGAAATGTCCATGAATGATGCCCTCCTCATGGCAAGACTGAACAAGAAACAGTACTGAATGTCAGGCCCTTTTCCTAGTTATCTCCAATAGTTTATTGAGAGCTGTGGTGGTTGAAATACATATGGCTTCCATGGACTCATGAGTTTGAATGCTTGGCCAACAGGGATTGCACAATTAGGTGTAGCCTTGTGGGAGTAGGTATGGCCTTGTTGAGGAAATATGTCACTTTGGGGACAGGCTTTTGGGTTTAAGATATACCTGATGTGATACACAATCACCTCCTGCTGCCTGCAGATCAAATTGTAGTACTCTCATCTCTTCCACCAACATGTCTGCCTGGACACTGACATAGTTTTCACCCTGATAATAATGGATTAAACCCTGAAACTGTAGGCCAGTGACAATGAAATACTTTCCTTCATAAGAATTGCSTTTTATATGGTGTCTCCACAGCAATGAGACCCTAACTTAAACATTAGCATCGTGAAGAAAGAAATTATTCATTTTTTATGAAGTGACTTAGATCAGGCTCTTGAAATCTAAATCTTTCAAAGCTCAAAATTACTAGCTTATATACAAAGGAGAGGAATTCTCAACCATGTGTCTCAACTACTAGTTGTTATATATTGTAGGATGCTATTTTCTTTACATTTCTGAGCATACAACCGACGGACTTCTTGATGCTCTGATTAAAGATTTAAGAGGAAACATGTTAAAATTAGAGTAGCTTTAGTTTTGGCATCTTCATTTACATAGGGTCTTTTGAGGATCTGAGGAGGGAGGCCTTTGAAAGGAAATCCACGCATTTCTGCCAATCTTRCTTCAGGAAGATACCTTTACAATTCTTTTCTTAAAATGGTCTCTAGATGGGCTAGAGACATGATGGATTAAGATAAGAACCTTTGTTGCTTTTCCATAGAATGAAGATTGGGTTTCCAGTATCCAAATAGCCACTCATGATTATYTGTAACTCCAGTTCTAGAGAGTCTGGTGGCCCCTTCTGGTCTTATAAGCACTAAGCATTCAAGTGATGCACAGATATACATGCAAGTGTTGGAAATAACCCTGAGACCATCAGTCACACAAGGCAATGCTRGCCCCCAAGACCATGGYACTCTACGCCCACAGATACCTGGCTACAGCCGGGCCTCATGGCCGACTATAAAAGGGCTGCTTGGCCCCTCTTCTCTTTTCTCTCCCCCTCCCCCTTGCTCTCTTCTCGTACCTTTCTCTTTCCCCATTCTCTAGCCCCTCTTTTTACATGGTCATGGCCAGCTTTTACCTCTGTACCTCCTCTCTCACTCTACTCTTCTACAATAATCTTTAAAATCATGGGGYATCTCCTTTCATCTAAACCCACTGTGCTGGAGCAATGGAACAGGCCTCTTAGCATTTCCAGGAGCCAGACCAGACCAAGACTTGCACCCCCTGGCCRGGTTTCCTCCACAAGTACCCAGGCTCACATGCAAGGAAAACAAACATACACATAAAATAAAATTAACTAAATCTTTAAGAAAATAGTCCTTAGAACTGGGAACTATTAGAGAGAAAAAGGACACCAGTGTTAGGGGAAGTGGGGCAGCCAAAAGTAATGAACAATGAATGAGATCAAAGAGAATTAGAAAAAAAAATAACTGAAGTCCCTCAATTAGCATAATTGATATATGTTAATATTTTTAAAATGTKACCAATTTTGCTTCATGAAATCTGTACTAAACTCATCTTTAGAAATAGTTCCAAAACAAGTGAAAGATCTGTATGACAAAAACTTCAGGTCTCTGAAGAAAGAATTGGAGGAAGACCTCAGAAAATGGATAAACCTTCCATGCTCATGGGTTGGCAGGAT
>BDUI01000865.1:143782-153972 GCA_002335545.1 Apodemus speciosus
ACACATTCCTGATTATGCATGTGGAGGTTGGAGGACAATTTTTACAAGCTGATTGTGTCCTTTTACAATGAGTCTTGAGTCTTTTGTTGCAAGTGTTTATAACCATTCTAAAATCTTGGTGGCCTTACACTTAGTTTTCCAGAAAATCTGAATGTGCACACCATCTAATTTGTATTCATTAGATTTTTACCATTCTCTTAGAATGTCTCCATTGAAAACATGGAGTTAGTTATACTGGGGTCTCAGGGCTTCATGTAACAGAAAACAATGGATGGGTCAGATATAGGCTTTGAAGCCTATTCTTCCTTTTCAGCAGAACAATCTTAGCTTCATAAGTATCTGTTTGAATGTTCTTGTTAATCCCGGTGGCTTTGGTGAATTCAATAAATCTGTGAAATCCATCCCAGATGCTTTTCTCAAACTCATAAATGATTATAAGCAGAAGCAAAGTCACTAGTTACCTCACACTGTCTTCAGTTTGACATGTTAGCTCATAAGTATGTGAATTTGGCTTTAAAGCAAAAAGTAGAAACAAAATAGCATGACAGAAAAAAATCACAAAGCAAAACAAGTAATTAAACTACTGCTCACAAATTTTTTTATTAATTGTTGAAAATCATATATTGAGTCCTATAAATATATTCCATAAAGCAAAGTTTCCCCACTCTGGAATTTACACATTGCTGAGATAATAAGAAGCACAGTAGTGTATGCTAAAAAGGTCAGTGATTCTTACAAAGTTGCAAAGAATTTACTTAAGTTTTAAAGGTTCTCAGAAAAGGCTGTAGAGGAGAGCAACTTAGAAACCCAGCAGCTGTAATTCTACTTTAATTTCTTCCAAGAGGGATGATGAGGGAGTTTAGGATAGACCAAAGTTTCCTACTGGCTAGTGTTCTGGGCTAGGACATGATGTTGAATACTGTAATATTTTATGACCACCTGTTTTTTTCAAATAACAATAAATGTCTTCTGCAGGCTCCCACAGGGACTTTAATCAAAATCTGAGGCAGTTGTTGTATCTCCTAGGTTGTAAGAATGATGGACAGGGGAGAGGTAAGCCCATTAGCTCTCTGGAGAGCAACATTCACTCTTCTGGATTGAAGTAGCTATATCACTTCAGGTTTAAGTCAAAGCATAAATTGCCAATATATATTTCAGACTGTTTGCAGGTTCAAACATTGCAGAGCTTCTCTTCTTGCAGTATAAACCTTATGTAATCTAGATATTGTCTTGCTTGAATGAGTGCAATATAATTGTATGAATATTTTGTGAATGTTTTCTTTCCTGGCTCTTAGGAAAGAATTTGAGACACCATTGCTAGATTAAAGTTCAATGGGATCCTGTGACAGAAATCTGGAGAAATTCTAAAAGTTGAAAACCAAACAGAGATTCACTCTTACAGCTTCAAGAAATAGGCGTTGTTGATAATAGAAATGATCTAAGAAGTCCCTCAGCTCCAGTTGAAAATATGCTGGTTTTAATTTCAGCACAATTAAATGGAAAGCACAGCTGTGAAGTGTCAAATTTTATCCTACGAATCCATTAGGTAGTAAGGAGGAGGAGTTTATATTATATTATATTATATTATATTATATTATATTATGGATTATATGTATATACATTAATATGTTGTCATATATTAGGATTTGGAAAATATATTAGGAATAATATGCATATATTTGGAATATATTGGTATATACAYATATATGTATGTCTGAATGAATTGATTAGACTCCTGAGATTATTGTTGCAATTAAATGAAATACAATATCAGTGTCATAGTAAACGCCATTTCTTATTCTACGGAAAGATAATTACATCAAGCCCCTCAGATAATAGGGCAATTCCCCATGATAAAAGTTGTAACTTGTAGAGATTGTGCAACAAATATCTCTAGAAGTCACCATGACAACTGCTTGGAGAAAAATAGTTCAGTGTGAATTATGGATACAGATAATACTCTAAATGTGAACCACAGTGTGAGTCAAGAAATCTAGGGTCTCAGATAGGAGACACAGAGTGTCTGACACAGTCTGGTCTAGAAAGTGTTTTCCTGTAATGACTTGGGAAGTCTGGAGTGCCAGTAGCACCAAGCTTCCTTTGGCTTTAGTTAAAGGCAGAACTTTGCAAAGATGTATTACAAGTTGGAATTGGTGTGGACTTGCCACTAGAAGTCATCAGAGATGTCCAGTGAATTAGAGTTGATTCACATTCCAGTGACAACTGCTAATAGAATAGGATATATATCTGGATTTGATGGCAGAGGTTTGCGATCTGAGCAGAAGTCAAACTGAAGCTTTAAGTTTGCAAGTTTCAGTCCAGCCTGGACCGTTTAGGAAAGCCCTGGTCTAGCTTCTTCACACACACAAATATACACACTATAATTTATAGTTTTATCATTGGCTATGGCTCGTTAGAAAACCATCTATTGCAAAGGGAGAAAAAATACTCTATATGAAAGAAATACCCTTTATCCTGTCATAAAAGTAACACATTTTTAAAATTAATAAGATTTTAACATTCTGGCTAATGTAACTTTCCAGAAAGTTAGCTAATGTAACTTTCCAGAAAGTTATAGAAGATGCAAATGCACGAGGGCTTCAAGACTGCTATAACAGTATCTGTGAGTTCTTTATCCTTCCTAGTCTTATCTCTGTGCCCCTTCAGAACAAAGACAGGCCCAAATATTCCGTTTCCCTGGCATAGTAGCTACTATTTTGGTATTGAAACTTTTGGTTCAGGTTTACAAGTATTAGTTTTAGGGTGTGTTTTCCCTAAGAAGTGGTATTCTGGAATAGTCAGTTAAAGTAAATGAATGAAAATATAGTTTCTAGAGGAACAATATTATAAATTAATTGGGTTATATTATCTCACAAGGTACATTTGGTTTATTTTGCAATTGGGAAGTTACTTCATCTCCTCTTAGAAAAGGATACTATGTGTTATTATTTAACGACATTATTTTGTGTAACAGCTTTCTGAATTGAATAACTGTTTAGAAGTCCTTGTTTGAGAACTCAATGTACTAATACCCCACATAGAAGTGTTGAAATGCAGATCAGATGTGTTTTTAACAGGGTTAAAAAGGACTTTGTACTTTCTCTTCTGAGACAGACTGTATTAGAATAAAAAATAAAGCCTTGACTTTTACTCATTATTTTTAAACCCCTAATGTCTGACATAAAATGTCCTAGATTTACCTTGTATTTTCTGTGTTCAGATTGTGCAACAAATTATTTTTTCTAAAAAAAAAGAGGTTTATAAACAAAACAACCAAGCAAGAAATAAATAATGAAATAACAGATGCTTGGAATTCTATAGTTATAAAAGCAAATATTAGTATTTTTCAAAAAGTTCTTTGTGATATCATTTCATAWCCATGTAATTATTACATGCAAATAAAAAGGGCATCATTGAATGAATCAATGAATCCCTTTGCGTTTAGGTGATTGAACGCAGGGTCTCCTGAATGCTAGTGTGGTACCCTGCCACTGAAACACATCTATGCACCTCTTTATACTTTATATTTTGAAACACGGGTTTAATATGCTGTCCAAACTTAATTAWTTGTGATCCTCCCCATGAAAGAAACTAGCTGGGATTATAGGCCCCCAAGCATTGACCCAGTTTTGTTAAACATTTATCCTTTAGACAGGTATAATATGTATAATACCTAATGATTTGTCCTTGAATTTCCAAAACATTTTATTAATTTTTGAGAATATTTTGCTGTTTTAAATTTATTTAACCCCATAACTCCTACTTTAAGTATCCCCTCCACACCCTTATCCATTGCTACCCATCTTTAAGGACTCCTCCTYTTTCTCTTCTGCCTAATTTTCCCTGACTTTCTTCCTTATCYTGTTTSTGTTGTCAGAGTACACTTAGAATTGGGACCTCACCTGGGTATGTGGTTATTAAAGAAAGCCTACTCTTTCACTACCAGCAGCTATCAACTGCCAATAGCTCCTATGCTAGTGGAAGGATGTAATGATCACCTTTCCCTTTATGTTGGGATTTTTATCTGGTTTGAACTTGCTGACAAATTTTCTATCAGTTCATGTGTGCAGCTGTCATGTTGAATCTGGAAAACACTGATTCCTCGAGATTACCTACCACCTCTGGCTCTTACAAACTTTTTACCCCACCCCTTCTTTAAAATTTTCTCAGCCTTGAGGGCAGCTTTATACTATGCATGTCCACGTTATTTTTTAAGCACCAAAAATTTGAGGATGTTTCTGTAAATTGTTAACTACTGCAAGGAACAGCTTCTCTGATGAGAATCTCTGATTTATGAATACAGTAAGTAACAAATCATTAGAAGTAATTTTAATTCTATATCCATTTATTAAAATAATAGTATTGGGTTCTCCCCTATGGTCTATAGACTACTTAACTATAGATTCTTGGGTCCTTTACCAGTGACAAGTAGACATTCATTCCATAGAGTTCACATTAGATCCAGTCAGAAAATTGGAGACCCCTTGTCTTGGCTAGTTTTATGTCAACTTGACATAAGCTGGAGTCATATGAAAGGAGAGAACATCAATTGAGAATATGACTCTATGATATCCAGCTGTAAGACATTTTCTTAATTTGTGATTGCTGTGAGAGGGCCCCCACCCATGGTGGGTAGTGCTATTCCTGAACTAGTAGCTCTGGGTTTTATAATAAAGCAGCCTGAATGAAGCCATAGGAACAAGCCAGTAAGTAGCACCCCTTCATAAYCTCTATATTATTCCTGCCTTTGAATTCCTGAACTCCCTTCCTTTGATGATAAACAGCAGTATTGAAGTGTAACCTAAATAAACCGGTTCCTTCCTAACTTCTGGTTTTAGTCATAGTGTTTCATTGCAGCAATAGAACACCTCATTTAGACACTGCCATGATATTTGTGTCACCACTGCAACTGTGAGGATATCTATTCACTGTTAATATATATATATATATATATATATATATATATATATATATACACACACACACACACATTATATATATATATGTATGTATACACACACACACACACACACATATATATATATATATATAGTGGGGTTCAAAGTCGGATTAATGTGATGATTGCTTTTATCTTTGATATTGTGGATAGTGCCTTTTGTCTCCATGAAAGCTAGACAGTAAGAATGTAGCTTCTAGGTGAGTACCAACTTGAGTTCTCTACATTCTGTGACTCAGGTACATGATGTCTTCAGCAAAGATGTCTTACTGACAGGTTGTAGAGTGCATGTAAGAGAACTGGAAAAAGTATAGCACTTGCAGGTCTATGTAACCATTTTAGTAAACAGGTTGGAAAGAGTTAACCTAGTACTGGTATTGGTATTTTTATTCGCTAGCATCTAGCTTATTTCTAATTTATTCCTTATAAATAGAACAGCAAAGATGTCTTACTGACAGGTTGTAGAGTGCATGTAAGAGAACTGGAAAAAGTATAGCGCTTGCAGRTCTGTGTAACCATTTTAGTAAACAGGTTGGAAAGAGTTAACCTAGTACTGGTATTGGTATTTTTATTTGCTAGCATCTAGCTTATTTCCAATTTATTCCTTATAAATATAACAGCAATGGACATGATTAAGCCAGGGTCACTGTGGTAAGAGGAAGTATCTTTTAGATACATACCCAAGGTAATAAATACAAATATTTTCCCATTTTGTAGGCTGCTGCTTTGTCCAAATTTTGTTATTTCCATTTATTTCAAGTTTTGGTGTCATTGTAAATTTTTTTGATAGTATTAAAAAGCTTAGTGCACAAAATTCTGCTTCTGTTGATGAAAGAATTCATTTGCCTGTGTTATACTTATTGTTTCATCTTTAGCACTTTTGCCCATTTTAGCTGCATGTCTTTCTCTGTGAATTCTAGGCCAACCAGGTCTACAAAATAAGTTCCAAGACAGGTGGAGCTACACAAAAAACTCTGCCTCAAAAGAAATTAAAAAAATCATAATTACATACACCCTTTTGACTTCATTTCTTGATTTCTTTTAGATGAATTTTTCTCAAGCTATTTTTCTCTCTATTGATGTTGAAGTGATTCCTGATTTCTATTATTTCCATAACATCTGAATTTTGAATATTTTGATGAGAGTTTCTAAATTATAATATATGTATCTATTCAGCCATATATACAGTCAATAATACAAATACCTTAAAAAATTAACTTCAATGGATTATATTCCAGGGTTGCTTGTTACATGTGTTGCTTATCTTTGTCAACTAGACACAAACTAGAGTCACTGGCAATTTCCTCCATTAGACTGGCCTGTAGGAAACCCGGTTTTCTTAACCAGTGTTTGAAATAGTAGAGTCCAGTTCACTATGGCCAGTGCCAACCCTGGACAGATAAGCCTAGGTTTTAGAAGTTGACTGAGTAAGCCGTGAGGAACCAACAGTAGGCAGCATTTCTTCATAGTGTTTGCATCAGATCCTGCTTCTGGATTCTTTTCCCAAGTCCCCGGACTTCTTGATGACTTGTGATGTGCAATTGTAAGCTGAAAAAATTCTTTCCTTCGCAAGCTGCTTTTGATCATAGTAACCACGGCAACAAAACTTAACTAGAGCAGTGTCTTCTTCTGTAATATTGAAGTTTCAAATTGTTTTATTTTATGTCTGTAAGTTGAATACTATTACTGAGATTTTATAGAGTCCCTGTATTATTACCCAGCTCAGCAGTTCTTTCATCAGTCTTTTTTATTCTTATTCCACGTTTTTCCTTTCATGAGATCATTCTTTCTTTTAACTTTCCTGAACATATCTCTTCTGGGTYCTTTTCCTGAGGGCATCTTAGTGATGAAATTGTTTAGKTTTATTTAAATCTTAATTTGCCCCTGATCTCAACAGTGGTGTCATTGAGTTACCACACCAGCTAACTCACTAGTAATCTAAGTATGTCCTCACAGGGCTTCATTCCTGCTGTCGTTGTTAAGCTCTGCAGTATGTAAACAGTCTCTATTTGGATAGATTCACATTTTGTGGTGTTCCTGCTCTTTTTTCCCCTATTTCTAGGATGGGTCTGAGGGTAGATTTATTTGTACAGCTTGATGAATTGCAGAGACAGAGTATTTGGAGGGATAACCATGGAGAATTGTGTAATCTAGATGATAGAAGTCCAGTGAAATCAYTGAGTAGTCTGGATTCCAAACATTCTAGCCTTTTCATTCTCTATGCTTCATAAATTGTTTTATACTGTCTAATTTTAATTATATTATGTTATCAAACATTTCTTCTGAAGCTTCTAAAAAGCACTTCAGCTGACAGAATTGCTTCTGGGTCATTTCTTTAAGTTTCTAATTTTATAGTCAATATTTAGGATACTGTTTATTTTGCCACTTATTTATTTGTTTATTTATTATTCCTTTTAAAAATTTGTGTGTATATATGTAACTTTGAGAGCACATCTGCATTTGAATGAGTATGAAAGTGTGTGTGTGTGTGTGTGTGTGTGTGTGTGTGTGTGTGTGTGTGTGTGTGTAGGTCAGAGGACAACCACAGGTGTTGTTATTCAGATGCCATCAACATTTTGGGGGCAAGGACTCCCACTTAGCCTAGGGGTAAAAGAGGAGGCTACATTAGCTGTTTAAAGAACCACAGGAATATGTTTGTGTCTCCCATCCCTGTACTGGTATTAGACGTGTGTGCCATCATTCCCAACCTGGCTTTTTATATATGAGTTTTAGGGCTCAAACTCAGGATCATATGTATGAAAGACAAGCATTTTTCTGACTGAGATGTGCCCCAAGGTTAAATAATTCACTGACTCTGTGGGCTTTGTAAGAGGACATTTTCCCCCTTTAACTGTCATGAAAATATAGGCCTATTGAAATTACCTTTCTACAAGTCTGTGGGTATTGTTTTGCTATGAGTTTTCTGTGTACCCTTAAGCTGGGTTTTGTTTGGGATTCATTGGCTCACATTATTTATACATTTTATTATAAATTCATATTTCCTGAGACTTCTATGGAATAAATGTGATGATTTCTAAATGCCTAATACTGCTATTAATGCAGAACAGCARCATATTAAGGTTTTAAGTTGAAGCTTTGGTATAGCATTAGGTTAAATAAAGGCAATTTGGGAAATATTTTTCTTCTGTGTTTATTCATAGCTAAGAGTTAAATTGTGGGGTTGGTACCTCCATTCCTCACAAACCTGTCTTCCACCTTTCTTCCCCTATTTCTTGTTCTCCAGTACTCTTCTTTATCTTCTCTCTTCCTTCTCACTTTTCATCTTCCCTTCTTTCTCTATCTTCTTTTCCCCTTTCTTTMCTCAGTCTMTCTTTCTTCTTCTTTGCTTACTTTTTTATTGAGTGCAGAGTGATTGGGGATCTTGGATATTTTTTGAGTCTTTATTTCCACTTTTTATTGTCCCTAGTTCTTGTATCTCACTAGAGGAAGATTGTATGTAATTGTAAATATTATAATCCTCATATATARGAGGGGTCTGTCTATCACAGTATTTGCTTACCTGTTTACAGTTACAGAGCCTATGCTAACGCTCTATTTCATTGTAAAGATTTTTATTTACAGTCTTATATGCTCAAGTCTATATTTACAAATACAATTTTATTATCCATATTAATTATTATTCTCTTCCAGTTTTTGAAAATATATTTTCTCTCATACAATATATCCTGATTACAGTTTGCCTAGTACAATGTTGATAGGGTGGGTTTTGTTTTATATTATAATTTTTGTTATTTTTTCTAGTTATTTCTTAGAAGTCTGTACTTTTCTAATGAGACACAGAAAGGGAATGGATCTGAATGAGACAGAAGGTGGCAAGGAACTGGGAGGAGTGTGGGCAGGGACTATAATAAGGATATATTTTACAAATAAATTTTAATATCTGATTTATTATTGTTAGAGGTTTTCAAAGAGTGACAGATTCCAGTACTCCAAATTTTTAAAATAAAACTTAGAATTTTCTTGAACTATATTTAAGAACATATATCTACTTACAATAGTCARCTTAATAAATATTATTTAGAATTTTGCAAATATTATTTGAAGAAATTTCTGCCCACCCCTAATTTTAGGATAGTTTTCTTTATTTCATTTCTAGTTATATTTGCTGTGTTGTCTCCCACTCAATTTTTATTGAGTATATTAACAGCTGATTCATTTTTTAAAGCAGATTTTCTTCTTAGCTTTATTTAGCAATTATGCCACTTAATTAAGCATATAAACATATAATGAATACTTTACCATAGTATTTCAACTTAATGATTTTTTAAAATTTTTTTGTTGGTATGTCCTTGACTTAAAGTGACTTCAATATTAATGTTTTTATCTTGTAATTTTCCTGAAACTTTCTAGATAGCCTCTTTTTTAAAAAAAAAAAACAAAATAATAGGTGATGTCTACATTTTTCAGTTTATGTTTGATGTCTGTTTTGTGTTTTTTAGTATTGTTGCAATTAATGAAAATGTAGTGTGTCATAATATTTTCTAAGAATCACAGAACTTTTCATGTTTTTACATAAATTTTTTACATAAAAATTTACATAAGTTAGAATTATGTAAACCATCCAATGAATTCATGAAAAGAAAGTAAAATGTGTGCTAATAGAAGAGAACATTTCATCTAGCTCACTTTCATATATTTGTATAGATATTTCTCTAGTTTTAGTTACATCTATCCCTTATGTCAAAYTATATGCTATTTGAGATCTCTGTGCATATGCTCCTATAAATTTAAGACTGCTTAGCCCCATTCCAYCAGTTTTGTTCCATATGATTCCATTTATTTCAATGGTTTGAATGATTAGGGTGATCACCCAGGTGTGTTTTGCCTTGAGTTTGCATTTCAACTTAATGATTTTTTWAATTTTKTTGTTGGTATGTCCTTGACTTAAAGTGACTTCAATACTAATGTTTTTATCTTGTAATTTTGCTGAAACTTCAATCATAACTATGCTTATAATGAAAAGTAAGATCCCCACAAWTATAATTCATAACATAGCATCTTTAGCCCACAGATATAWGCTGTGTATATGGGATAAATATGAACCATCTAATGYCTCCATTTTCATCTGTCTATGTCTGTTCAAACATAACAATTCATGTATTTACATGTATGGGTGATTATACATCTGTGTGCACATATATGGGAAAAGAAAGGTTGACTTCTAGTGTTTTCTTAAATCACTTCCCACCTTGGTTTTAAAGACAGAATCACT
>BDUI01000866.1:32505-43017 GCA_002335545.1 Apodemus speciosus
CTAAGCTCTGTAAATTATGTCTAAGACCTTCAAAGAAGAAAAAATGGCAAAAGTGAATTCAATTGTTCTGTGATAAGATCCAGAGTTACACTTATCCTCATATTTAATATGCATGCCAGGCAGAAGTATTAAGATGAGAGCTGCTGCAGGCCTCTGTGACCCCTTCAGATTAAAATATGTCCTTTCATATTCCTAGTTTGCTGTTGTTTTAATCATAAAAGGATGATGAGTTTTATCAAAATGTTGGGTGTCTGTTGAGATAATTGCGAGCTTCACATTGCTCTCCTTTGTTGGCACGGTGGACAGGCTTCATGCCATTAACCTTTCTTCCCTTCCTTTGATAAACTCTGTCTTGCTGTGATTTTMAAAATAATTGATAAATATAGCTTAGTAATTTTATTATAAGATTTTTTGCTTCTAGCTCGAAAGTTAAAAGAGCTCGCTTACATTCTCCTTTAACATGCTGTGAAGAGTTCATGTGGGGCTTTCCCCACTTTGTTCCTCGGGAGCAGTGCTTGCCATGTGCAGACCTCTGAATCCTTGATGATCCCTGGAATGTACCTGGAAAACCTACTGATTTGTTGCTGTGATTTTTCTATCTGTATTTTAAGATGGTGATTTAAGTCCATTAATTCTTTTAGTGTATATCATATTGTTTATCTGTCTATTTATCATCTATCTGCCTGTCTGTCTGCCTGCCTGCCTGCCTGCCTGCCTGCCTGTCTGTCTGTCTGTCTGTCTGTCTGTCTGTCTGTCTGTCTGTCTTCTCGCCTGCCCGCCTGCCCACCCATCTATCATCTATCTATCTATCTATCTATCTATCTATCTATCTATCTATCTATCTATCTCATCTCTCTTTACAGAGAGACAATTGATTAGAATAGCTTATAGGCTATGCTCTGTCTAGTCCAACAATGACTGGCTACTAACCAAAAGACCAAGAATCCAGTAGTTGTTCAGTTTATGAGGCTGAATGTCTCAGCTGCTCTTCTGTGCATTCCAGAATCCTGAAGAAGTAGGCTGTAATGTCAGTTCTAAACATGCTGAAATGTTTCATGGTCTTGTCAGGTAGCATGAGGGAAGCAAAAAGGGAAACTTCCTTCTTCCAAATCTTTTATTTTGGCTGCCACCAGAAGATATGGCCCAAATTAAAGGTGATCTCTCTACTTCATATGATTTAATTGGAAAAAAAAGACCCTCCTGTAGAGAGCCTTAATGGGGTGCCATGCCACCTGGCAGGAACTTGACATCAACCGATGTGAAGTTCCTCTCCCAGCCCAGGAACTCCTGTGTTAACCATAATCCCTTCCACCTAGGGTGGGGTGCTCAGACCAAGGTGAAATCCATTGTTCTTCAAGGACCTGCAGTTTCCTGAGAAACATTAGCCACCTATGGAGCAACGGAACTGGTTCTGTGGAGAAGTTTCCAGCCTTTGGGGGAAGAGTTTTACCCTACCTATATATTTGGAGTCCTCCATTAAACTTTGAAACTTTGAATAGCAGGTGTTGTCTTGGTCTCCATCTCTTTTTGCCGCCTTCCCATACATCCCCAGCTTCCCTTCAAGGTAACCCTGCATGCAGTTACACCCTCCTAGGTGTACTCAGCTGCTTGGGGTTCAGATATTTCCATGTGTAGTCAATTAGACAGCCATGAATAGCCACCACTCAGATGTATTTTCTACCATCCAACATAATTTCAATAAGCCTCTTGAGAGTCTACTACCTATACAGATTTCTAGATCCTTCCTTATCAAAGTCCACTTCTCCATACACTCTAGTGATTTACTGAGATATGTAAAAGCAATTGATGGTTAATACTSTAAGACCCGAAAAAAACACGGGGGTGCACCCTGCACCCCATGCCTCGGAAGGCAACACCCCAAATCTCTCRCGAGAAACGGTCTTGATGCAACTRCATGAGGATTTTTATTGGGGGACCAGTATACTGGGATCRCCTCATAACCACGCAGGGTCAGAGTAGTTCGATGTCTAGTGTCCTGTGCAAGGGGTTTTTAAAGACAAAAAACGCAGAAGGGGAAGGGCTTGGGGAATTCAGATAGAGACGTTGCACTTAGGTCATGGGGCAATGCATCCCATTCCTGGGGACAGGGTGTAACTGCATTCTGCAAGATGGATTGACTGCATTCCACAAGATAGGTTGSRCAAACATCAACTATCTATAGAATGCAGAACAACCTTTGTGCTTTGTTAGTTCCTGGAATAGAGGTTGGGGCAGGAAGGGGGAAGGTAGGGGCTACAGAGTACAGACTTAAGATTTTTACAAATTGGTGGCACTCTGGCCTTCCAAAGCAGGATTTTCTGGGGGTGAATAAACAAAATTTCAAGGCAGGATCTTTCAATACCTCAGCATTTGTTCTTGGCTAGACACTGGAACAGGCCCTTGCATAGCAAGAAAGCTATCCTATGATCAGTGTGTCTGTATGGGATTTAGAAAAAGTTCTCAGTTGTTACTGCTACTTTAAGAAAAAGTTGATTCCTAGTCCCATCCCAACACAGCAGAAAAATGAGACTCCCATCAGTCAGATAGTCCAGATATTTTCTAAAATATTTCCAGCAGAGAGAAGGGCAGTTCTTTGAGGGTCTAGATAGCCAAAACACAGATTGACTATGGAGAATTTAAAACCCATAATAAAACCAACTCAAATGTCAATGAATTCTTTAGTCCACCTTTATGGTCTGAATGTGAAAAGTCCCCCACAGGGTCAAGGGTTGCAATACCTGAATCTAGTTGGTGACCTTTAGGTGAGCCTTATAGAAGGAAACAGGTGACTGTAATCCAATCTAGTAGGTTATATATAGCCCTTTCCTTTTCTGGCTGGAGCTCTCTGCCTCTGGACACGATACAAAGAAGTTAGTTGCCTCATGGTCTTTCTACTTATTTGCAATGCACTCCTCTTACCACACTTCTAGACCCTCAGAACCAAGCCAACCATACCCTGCTAAGCTCGTTTCTAATCTATCAAAGTCATGAGAGAAACGTGTGCAAACACTAAGTGCCTACAACTCTGAGTAGTGGTTTTGTCCAGAGCAGTGCACAGGATATTTCCTTGTATCAAATAAATAAGATTATTTTTTCTTTCAGTTGAATATTTAGTTTCTGGCTAACAGAATGTACAGGATTTAAAACAGCCTTTTTTTCTTTTCTTTTTTCTTTCTTTCTTCTTTTCTCTTTTTTTAACTCATGGCTACAGTCATGAAGGAAGATAGAACCAAAACAAATCAACAAACAGAAAAGGTCACAGACAAGTCCTCAAAAATCCAGATATTAATCTGTGTCCCTTGAAATGAGGTTATGCGGAGGAAAATTTACCTTTTCTAGCAAGAATGCATGATGAAGGTCACAACATTACCAAGTCAGAGAGCTCCTCTGACTGTAGTTGTCCAAGGACAGTACACTGGTAGGAGATTTGGTAAGAAGGCTTTATTATAATTTTCCAGAGAAAAGAAGATGTATCTCTCAAAAGTTATTCTTCACAGTAGATAGCTATTTTACTTGTTCATGAAATTTATAACTTGGTTGTTTTCTCTAGTTAGTGCCTTCAATGTGATGATAGCAACTATTTCTATTGTGCAAAGTGGAGTTGGCACCCTCAGTATTGGCTTAAACTTTTAATAGAGGTGTGCTTTCTGTGTACTATATGGTCCATGCCAACCTGCATGTGCATATACACACCTGCATACAAACCCACACACATGTCAACAGTGTGGCATTTCTTGAGTTCTACCTGCTCCTGAGAAGAATAAAAAAAACTCTCAGCACAAGAAAGTCTACAAACATAACAGACCAAACTAGAATGATGTAATATAACCCATCAAACTGATGTAAGATAAATTTTTCCAGAAATCCTATCAAACCTGCATTTAATTCTAAATGCACCCCAGGTCTGAGGAGCACAAAGTCAACAGAACCCTAAGAGGGAAGAATTATCATGCTTAATGACAGAGGTTTGAAAAAGAGTCCTTTCTCTGTACTGAATAACATTTCAGGTTTGTTTTGCTCTCTTCCTCCTTCCTCAGGTGCCTGGCATGATGTAACTGACAGCTTAGTTGGGAAGAGAAGGACAGTGGATACATAAATCCGGGAAGGAGGAAAGAGTGAAAGGAGCACAAAGGTTCTTCTTCTACTCACTCTTTGTTACAGGTTCAGTAAGACGTAGAAAGGATTTAGTTCCAAAACACTTGTAGAATTTTGCTTAGTTTCATTGTTAGATAGTTTTGATGACTCAACTGTGATGATTATGTTTATGATTAAAGCATAACCTCTTTGTTGTGTAAGATTTATCATGAAAGTTTTGAGATGATAGCAAGTTTCTTATATTTTTCCCCACTAGGAGCATGAAAGATACCGTTCCCACCAAATTCATTTTTAAAAGCTGATGAGAGACAGACAGACAGACAGACAGACAGATAGTTAGACAGACAGATCTACTCTACATGGAATTTTTCTTGCTTAATGAATCTTTAATGAGACAATTCTACATGCTTTTGAGAATGTGACTCAGATTTCTTCATCTGCAGATGGATGTTAGCACATCAGTAGAAAGGACTAATTGGAAAATAGTTTTTTTGTTTTTTTGTTTTTTTTTTTTCATTCTAAGCATTAATTGGTGAATCTCTGTGTACCAATTAATGCAGTAGAGTTGCATTAATGACTTTCTTCACTTCTATGACAAAATATGCAATAAAAGCAACCTAAGGAAAGAAGGATTTATTTTAGCTCACAGTTTAAAAGTGAATACTGTCTCTAATGTCAGGGCAGCATGTAGAGGAAGAATGAAGTGGCTGGACACATCACATTTAAATCAGGAATAAGATGAACAACGGTGTTCACCTTTTAATACTCAAACCCACCCTTCTTTTTTGGCAAACCTTAATTCAATTGAAATATGTCCTGGAATACTACATCACATAGTATTCCAGGTTAAAAATAGTTCCCTGATTTTTAGGTGATTTAAAATTAGGATTGGTATCAAATGTATGTGCATGTGCGTGTGTGTGCGCGCGTGCGTGTGTGCCTGTGTGCATGAGTGCATGTGGTGTGTGTGTGTGTGTGTGTGTGTGTGTGTGTGTGGTTAGATATGTAAATAATATATAATATATACCGAGACCATTTAGTGTTGGTTGTACATACACATTGAAGGCTGACAGGTAGTACTGGCTGACCACTTARGGAATTTATCTCTGGGGAAAAGACTAATTATTCCTCTTTCAGTAAGTTGTAATTGCCTGTAGCTCTTCATCGGGCAGGATCCCAAGCATCTTTCCACTTTCTTTTCCTCTATGTTCCATGTAAGGAAGGAGAGTAGATGTACATACTGGGGCTGGACACATCATAAAATGTTGTTCCTAGTACTTTGACCAGTTGTGGCTTTCTGTAATAGTTTCTGTTCTATGAAAAGAAGCCTGCTTTAAAAAAACCTGGCTTAACATTTTTTCATATAATGTACATTGGTCATATTCTTTCCACTTCTGGAAGTCTTCTGTATCCTACCAACCAATTTCTCCTTCTTTCTTTCAGTGTCTCTTACAAAATCAACCAATGGGTAAAAAAATAAAAATATGAACAAAAATCAAAAGAAGTAAATAATAATACCCCCCAAAAAACAACAACAACAAAAACACACACACAAAAACGTAAATTCATTTTTGTGTTGGCCTACTTCACATAGAGAAGGGCCTGCCATGGGGTGTGGTTTATCAGCATCATTTCACAGAGGAAAACTGATTTTTCCTCTATCAGCATGCATCAAGTGACAAAAGCTAGGGTTGCATTGGGTGCCCACTTGACTTCTTTGTGCTTGGGCTTTGTCTGGCCTGACTTTGTACAGGAATTTTGTGTGCTGTTACAGTCTCTGAGAATCATATATGCATCAGCCCTTTTGTAAAGGAAGAGAACGTTTCCTAAGAGTCATTCTCTAGCAAGAGCTCTGGCTCTTTTATGTTCTTTCTGCCTGTCTTCTGAGTAGATCCCTGAGCTTCTAGGGAAAATGTTTGACAAAGTCATCCCATTCAAAGTTGAGTGCTCCAAGGTTTCTCACCCTGTTTGGCAGAAGTTACCAACACCAACGCATGGGTCACGCCCAGATTAGGGGTGGAAGAACCCATTCACAGGGGTGGCATATCAGATATCCTGCATTTCAAATATTTATATTATAATTCATAAAAGTAGTAACAACAAAATAATTTTATGGCTGGGGTTCACTACAACACAAAGAACTGTGTTAAAGGTTTGCAGCCTTAGGAAGGATGAAGGTAACCATATTGAACACTTCTGGGTTTCTGTATTAAATCTTACCTACTGTAAGAAGTTTCTCTCTGATGATTGTTGAGAGATATACTGATCTATGGGTACAATATTCCATTTTATTGCTGTGCTCATAGTAGGGGGAGGTTTACCTTTAAGGGCCATGACCTATTTAGTCTTAGGGTTCTTTTTTTNCTAGGGTTGCATTGGGTGCCCACTTGACTTCTTTGTGCTTGGGCTTTGTCTGGCCTGACTTTGTACAGGAATTTTGTGTGCTGTTACAGTCTCTGAGAATCATATATGCATCAGCCCTTTTGTAAAGGAAGAGAACGTTTCCTAAGAGTCATTCTCTAGCAAGAGCTCTGGCTCTTTTATGTTCTTTCTGCCTGTCTTCTGAGTAGATCCCTGAGCTTCTAGGGAAAATGTTTGACAAAGTCATCCCATTCAAAGTTGAGTGCTCCAAGGTTTCTCACCCTGTTTGGCAGAAGTTACCAACACCAACGCATGGGTCACGCCCAGATTAGGGGTGGAAGAACCCATTCACAGGGGTGGCATATCAGATATCCTGCATTTCAAATATTTATATTATAATTCATAAAAGTAGTAACAACAAAATAATTTTATGGCTGGGGTTCACTACAACACAAAGAACTGTGTTAAAGGTTTGCAGCCTTAGGAAGGATGAAGGTAACCATATTGAACACTTCTGGGTTTCTGTATTAAATCTTACCTACTGTAAGAAGTTTCTCTCTGATGATTGTTGAGAGATATACTGATCTATGGGTACAATATTCCATTTTATTGCTGTGCTCATAGTAGGGGGAGGTTTACCTTTAAGGGCCATGACCTATTTAGTCTTAGGGTTCTTTTTTTAACTTTTTAGCATTGTCAGGTATGAGTGTCTTCTCATAGAGTGTGTCTAATTCCAACAAGAAATGTTTGGTTACTTTCACAGCATCTGTGATACTATTTCGCTAGCATTTCTTGCAAGCAGAATTCTATTTTAGGTTACAGGATTTGTAGCTGAGTAATATTGACAATTAATTTCTCCTTTGGTAGAGTATATAAAAGCTTTCTTATATCATTTATTTTTTTTTACTTCTTATTTCTTTAAAAAATGAACCAATGTGTTTCCTTAGAGTATAATTAAAGATCTGTTTATAGGAGAGTAAGTTATATCACTGAAGAAAATTTCTGTCTTGCCCAGAAACCAAAAATTACATATAAACATTACTTCTTTTTTCCCCAGGCCACTCACATTCACACTGGACCTTTTTGCCTCAATGAAACATGTTGAAACAATTTCACAGATATATTCAGTAGTGGGTCTTCTAGATAATTTTTAATCTAGTCAAGTTGACAATGAAGAATATCCATCACCAAGAAAAAGGACAGAAAAATGGACTAATATTAACAGTTTGTATTATGTCTTTCTAATGTGGTATTTTGATGTAAATGTTGGTTTTGTGTTTATTTTGAATATCCATGGAGACTCTGAGTATGAAGTATTGAATATATAGAGATACTTCAGACAGGTGTCTGAAAGGAAATAGATATTCATGGGAGAATCTTTAGAAACTAACTCTCCAATGTCTCTTTTCTTCATAGGAATGTTTATTTGTAACAAAAAAGGCATCCAGAATAGAACTGGATAATTGTGGTTCTTAATATTATAATGTATTAGCAATGTAGCATTATATTACATACTAAGTGTTGTCTTTTACATTGTGCCTTGGATATTTTTTAAGTATCATCTGAAATACAGGGACAAGGCAGTATTTTTTAACTGCCAAGAATGAACTGATCTATAAACTCAAGAGCTCTGACCCATGGCCGAAATCCAAAGTGAGCAGAGTCTTTGAAGTGTAGTTGAATGAATCCCAGTAATTTGGTAACACATTAAAAAGCAGTTGGGAGAAAAAAAAAACAGAAGTCACAGAAGTTGTTCTCAACCAAGTATTTCCTACATAGATCCATAACATGGAGAAGTTGATTCTAATAACCTTGTCTAAAAACACTACAACAGTTTTGTATCTGAAATACAGAGATCTAATTTAGGGAAGATTGAAGAACAGCTAGAATCATGTGCTTATGACCTAAAGTCAATTGTTAATTCTCAACCTTAACTTTTAAGTAGCAGGTGAGGACATGTAACTAAAATCTGTGTTTCAGTTTAACTCTATGAAGATAATAAAAGCATTATGTTTATGTACTCAAAACTGATACATGATAGATTTTCCTATGTTACCCATTTAAGTAAGATAATTATTTCTCATTCTGTGCCAATTACTGTGCTCTGCCTTATCTATAAAGTTCGAAGGGAAAAACTACTTTGTATGCCATTTGCAATTTGGGTGAACACRTTTAAACTGTAGAAGAGATTGCTTGGAAAAATGCAGAGGTGGGTCCCAAGGGCTCTTGATTAACTTCTGTATCAAGTCATTTTTTTCAAAGTCAGCTGTACTATTGCTGCCAAATTTCAAGGTGACCACCTGTCAAGAGCTTCTAGGGAGACGAAAGCAAAATGCCTGTCTTATTTTTGTACTTATTGTTATCAGCATTTCTAATTTACCAGAGGGTATTTTAAGCTAAAATTTTAATGGGATGGTAATAGTTAGCAATGAGTAAATAATATGAGTTCCCAGATGATATAAGTTTCATGTTACTTTTGCATGAGGAAGATAAGAGCTAGCATGGAGTCTGGATTTGTGCAGGAGAGARAGAGACATGAAAACTGAAGCTTGCACTGTTTTCTAGGCAGTCTCAGTTACTTCTTTTCCCAGGAAGAGCATGGCACTTTTCACTGAGCTGAGTTATAATTAAGCTGTCCAGAGAAAGCATCCAAGTTACAATGATTTACAAAAGATCAAGTTATTGTGAGCTTTGCTCAGGGCTTTAGCAGCTGAAATGATTCCTTTATTATAACCATATGTCTCTTAATACATTTGAGCCAAATGTAAAACAATTATAGATATTTGAAAGACTGGGCAGAGCAATTAAAAACAAATAAGATTGCTCTTGTTCTTTGGTTTTAAAATAAGTGAAGAAATGAAAATGATGAAAGTAAATGTTCTTCTGGTAATGAATACAGGGTCTGATAGAGCCATCATGTTTGGCTTCTCACCTTCTAAGATTTCCTGTATTGTCTAACCACACAGGATGGCTGGATAGAGAGGAAATGAGAATACCAGTGGTACAATTTCAAAGGGACTCCCCTGGTATTCAGCATTTATCTCATGCATATTTCAATCAATGAGATGGAAAAGGATTGTTGGCACAGTGAAGATGCAGAGTAGATTAAATAGGGCAAAATGTACTTGCTTCAAGATTTAGAGTATTGGTAAAGGGGGAAGTAAAAGGGAAAATCTAGGGTTATTCTTTCACAGCCTTTGCAAGAGAGGAGGCTTTGTCTTTTAGAAACTTGCTGTTCTTCCTAGTGTCTTAGATTTTATTTTATAGGGCTACAACTTCTAATAGAAGCCTAGATAAAAAGGCATGCAAGAAGGGAACTTTTTCAAAAATTCCTCACACCTTCACTGTCAGATTATGACTTTTGAAAGACTTTCCTCATTGTGGAAAAAGCAAGTATCATATATTGGCCTCTCCAGGTGAGCAAGCTGAATTATTTTAATTGTGTCTTATAAGCAAGTCTAGTAAATTTTATGTATATATGTCTATATATAATATGGGTTTGTATTAAAATTACCTATAATTGAACACATGTACATGCACACATATTTGTATATATGTATTATATTCAATCCTAGATATGTTTAATAATGTATATATATATGCACATGTACATGCATATGTGTATACAAGCTAATACACAACTAATACTGTCCCTGTTGACATAGAACTTTGTCTGGGTCTCTGTTCCCTGCTATTGTATCCTCTTTCCCCCAAGCTGGGACTGCCTGGTTGGGTCTCAGTGGAAAAGGATGTGCTTTGTCCTGTAGGGACTAGATGCCCTAGGGTGGGGTGGTACCTAAAGGGGGCTCACCTCCTCTGAGAAGGGGAGGGGCAGTGGGGGAGGGATTTGTGAGAGTGGTATCCAGAAGAGAGGAGGGGGCAGGACTGTATGATCAGGATTAAAGAGTTCAGATGGAAGGTCCCACGGCTCTAGCTATATAGGTAGCAGAAGATGACCATTTCAGACATCAATGAGAGGAGGGGCCATTGTGAAGAGGTCTTGTGAAGGCTTGATTCCCCAGAATAGGGGAATGCAAGTCAGGAAATTGGGGGGGG
>BDUI01000866.1:85901-96378 GCA_002335545.1 Apodemus speciosus
CCCTGAAGGTATGTGGAGAGCTCAGGAAGATTCCCAGACCTCTGAGGAGCAGTGGGGGTGCTTCCCGCTCCTGACCCAAGAGAAAGGGGAGCAGCTCCTTCAAACAGTGGAAAGGTGTTTCCCATTTTGTCAAATGCTTAACTTCATTCCGTTTAACTTACATTTCTGTTGGGGTTCCTCATTCTGATGAGGCTATAAAATACTATACATAGGGAAGTTCATCCAATGTGTTTTCCTCATGCAAAATTTCTCCAAGTACAAGATAGTGCTATAATTCTGAGACCTATTTTAGGGACTCTTATGGTATCCCAGATCGTTCTGTGACCATGATGGGTTACACAAAAGGACCATCTGGTTCCTGGTCCTTGGTAAACAGCCAAATATCTCTCAATGGCAAACAGGACAAATGGCAGATCAACTCTGGCATAAATGTCTTATCTCCCATACTAGTTATTTTATGACTGCAAGAGGTGAGAGGACGGAGGTAGGCACAGAGATCAGGGCTAGTGCATGTGCGCGTGCCATAATTCTTTACATAGGTAAACACTAGACCTCTGAGTCACACACCTAGGTTTTCTGAAAGACACAACAAAAAATATATACACACAGCAAACAARCAGACCTGTGCCACATGGACACACCTACCTCTTCGTCGTACTGTAGATTTGCCAGGCRGGAACARTCYGCCAGCAGTAACTTGTTGGCAGCTAAGACAGGCTCTCTGGGTGCAGGCACCCCTGACCAGCCTCAGTATCCCAGACCTTAGGTCTCCCAACCTGTCAGACTTCAGGGCAGAGATGCAATCTCATGCCTGTGGCTGCCTCTTGATGTCTCTCCAGCCCACCAGTCCTCCTCCACCACGYCATTTCAGCGGCAGACTCAAGGGTCCAGCACACTCACCAGTCCGGGAAAACTTCCACTGTATTTCCCCAGGCCCACTGTGACTATACAGTGGCCACAAGTCAAGTCCTCAATAAGATACTCCCTCTACCATTGTGGATCTGGTCTCTGTCACTCCAAGTAGGGTGGTATTGGACTTAGGCAGGTGTCCCAAATTAGTGCAAAGGGTCCCAGATGGTGTGTTGTCGAGTGGGAGGACGGGGGTGAGAAAAAAGATGAGAAATAAGACAAAAAGCAAGACCAGGAGATCTTGCATAAAGTGATGGCTTACATCAAGCAGGTTTATTAAGAAGTACAGCATCGCTGATCAGTGGTGGCGCAGCCTTTCATCCCAGCACTCAGGAGGCAGAGGCAGGTGGAGATCTGAGTTCGTAGCCAGTCTGGTCTACAGAGTGAGTTCTAGGACAGCCAGGGCTACACAGAGAAACCCTGTCTTGAAAAGAAAAACATAAATAAAAGTACATCATACCTCCAAAAAAAAAAGTACATCATATATACTATCTGTAGGGGGAAAATGACCTAGATCAAAAGAGAGCAAAGTCAGGCAATGTTGGTGCAGAGAACCCAGGCTGCCTCAGACACAGCTGCTTAAGGACAGATGACCACAGCCTATGGGGAGGAGTTGGGTGCCCAGAAGCCACAACATTGACTAGACCAACCTTGCCAAGTCAGCTCCTGGACAAGGACCAGAACTAACACTCCCTTTGTTCTCTCATCRGAGCCCCTGAGAAGGCCTGGTTGGTCTGGCTCCCCTCGGGCAGGCCCCTCTGGTTCACTGATTCTCTACTGGAAGTTGAGAAACCACAGCTGCCAAGGGGWGATCCCATCTGGGGTGTCAGTTTGTAACCAAATACAGTGGGTTTATGACTTGGTGTGTGCAGGACCGACAAAGCACAGCCAACACACACGAGAGCAAGGAAGGGTTTTTATTGTGTATAGGAGGACACCAGAGGAAGGCAGTTTCCGAGAATGGCACACTCTTGAAATAGAAAAGTGAGGAATTTATCTGGGGTGCGTGCGTGTGTGGATTCATGTGTGGAAGGTACTTAGGGATGGCCACATTCTTGAGCATGCCCAGTGTTCACGTGAAAACAGTTGAAAAGATCACAGAATGCCCTTAAAACACTAGAACGCAGTAGGAGGGCAACCTTGTGGGTACATTCATGCTGCAGACTCCAGCTTAACAGGAGCCGGAGCTTGCTGCTCAGTCCTGGCTTAGTTCATCAGGTGGCAACACTGTGGCTGGGGGAGAGGAGGCAAGGGTGGGTCCACTTAGACCTTCAGGAGGAGGTCATCAGAAAACCCCCTCCTCAGGTCCTCAGCCACCCCCCACCCCACCCTAAGCTCTACTGTTAAGAGCTCAAGCCACTTCTAGAGTGAATGCCAGGTTTGCATGCTTTTCAAGGCTGTCCTGTTTATTTCTAACCTGCTCAGATTCCACGTGATTCACGAAAACCGACAAACGGCCCCCAGGCCGTTTATGTGAGGACTGAGGAGACGGTGGAAGACTTAGAGCAGGTCTGATGGCAGATTCCTGTGCTTTAAYAGCTACTGACAAACGTTCTCAGTCAGCGAAGTATTTCTGTTCCTCTAAATCACCACAGCCAAGTTAAGCAAATCGATCGAATCGTTCCCATTGGCCAGTGCTAATCAKCTGGTTCTGCCTCAGTCTCCCTCACATTCGACTTTGCTTCTCCTGAGCACTCAGGCTGGCCTAGAGTTTTTTCTATTCTGTTTCTCAGAATGACCTTAGGCTTAGGATTATCTGACCTCCTGATGCTGCCATTAAGCTGAGCACTCAGTCAAGTTTCTACCCTTGTTCTTGTTTCTGTCACTTGATCCAACCCTAGTGCATCCCCTTGGCCCTGTCTAGTGTGCAGGGATCCTACTCTGGCTGGGATCTGTGCCGGTGGAATGGTTTTCTCTTGTGTCTGCCAGGTGTTGCCATGCCACATCCAACATCTGACTCCCTAGTGCATTGCAGCTCTCAAGGGAAGAGACTAGAACAGCAGATGAGCCAAGTGTCTATCTCTCCTCTGCAAAGCCTTGATGAGGAGAGAGGAAATTAAGACTGGGGGCTGTGGGGGGGGGAGCTGGAGAGATGGCTCAGTAGTTAAGAGCACTGACTGCTCTTCCGAAGGTCCTCAGTTCAAAGCTCAGCAACCACATGGTGGCTCACAACCATCCGTAATGAGATCTGACGCCCTCTTCTGGGGTGTCTGAAGACAGCTGCAGTGTACCTACATATAATAGATGAATCTTTTTTTTTCCAATTAATTTTTTTATTGGATATATTGAATCTTAAAAAAAAAAAAAAGACTGGGAGGAAATCTTCGTGTGTAGGGATAGCCTCTGGAGGAGGGCCAGTGATGGAGATGTTGCTTGGTGACTTCTGACAGCAGTGACCTAAGTCACAGGTGGCAGTCTAAAGGAGTCTCGTAAGGGCGAAGATGAGGGACTGTTACTAGGAAATGTTATTAGGGCTTGAGAGGGGACTCAGAGGGTGGAGCACTGACAACATGCACAAAGCCCTYGGCTGGCTTCCTAAAATGTATCCGTCCTCAAAAAATATTTTTTTTAAAAAAAAATGAATAAACCAGTGAGTATGGGAGTAGGGCGCTCAGTTAGTGGCTTCTAACAATTCTGAGAACACTCAGTCATGGTGTGTGTGCCTGTCGTCTCAGCGCATGCTTATTAGAGGCCAAAGGACCGGAGCTTCACACTAACCCTCTACTGGGTGGATCCCAGCGCCAAGTACATTAAGTGAGGGGCCTGTATCTGCAAGTGCACCCCCTGCACAGGTAGAGAAGGGAAGGTCAAGGCCATTACAGGCCACAAGAGCCTCGGCCTCAAAAGCACCTATGGGGAGCTGCTGGATGCTGTCTACAGGGCTCTGAGCAACCACCATGTCTATCTGGAAGGCACATTGCTGAACCCCAAAACGGTCACCCCAGGCCATGCTTGCATCCAGAAATTTTCCAATGAGATTGCCATGGCAACCATCACAGCACTTCATCACACAGTACCCCCTGCTGTCCCTGGGATCACTTTCCTGTCTGGGGGGCAGAGTGAGGAAGAGGCATCCATCAACATCAATGCTATCAACAAATGTCCCCCGCTGAAGCCCAGGGGCCTTGCCCTGACTTTCTCCCATGGCCGAGCCCTGCAGGTCTCTGCTCTAAAGGCCTGGGGTGGGCAGAAGGAGAACATGAAGGTGACCAGGAGGAGCACATCAAGCGAGCCCGGGCCAACAGCCTCGCTTGTCAATGAAAGTATGCCCCAAGTGGTCAGTCAGGACTGCAGCCAGTGATTCTAACCATGGCRACTAACCAGAGATGATCTGAGGCTGCTCCAACACTCCAGGCCCTTGCCTACCACTTGCTTTTGAAGATGGGCCTTCAGGCTCTTTCCCATCACTTTTGCTGCCCTGTGACTGGTGTGCAGTGCTGTCTGTGAATGCTAATTCTGCCATCCCTTCCAGCCCACTGCCAACGAAAGTATTTATGGGGGGAGGTAAGCACGAAGGTAGGTAGAACGCCAAGAATAACCCATCTGTTAAGACAGATCTAGTGTTCTCCAAAATATCTCTATAGAGCCAGTTATGGTGCCACATGCCTGGCATCCCAGAAACTGGTAGGTGGAGCCTCAAAGATCAGGACTTTAGGATGATCCTTCAGGCCAGCCAAGCCTACATGACACCCAGTTTCGAAAAACTCCCTTTAAACTGGCTATGAACACGAACACATTAACTGTGCCGAGTGAGGAGCTATGGGACAAGCCTCTCCTTGGTGAGCAACAGGCTGCCCCCCCCCCCACTCGTGGCGCTCTGCTAACACCATTTTATAGTCCCTGTGAGCTAAGTCCAGAAGCTGCAGGGAACTGCTATCGCCACGGCCACAGCCCACTCCACGCCCTGGAAGGCCAGTAACGACGGCACTCTAGATGGCTGTGTACTCATGTTCATTCTCTGGTATCCCACCAGAAGGGTTGTGATTGGTACAAATAATAAGCCTTTGTTTGCATAAAGGGCTATCTATATATGCTTGGTGCAATAGTCTTGGGAAACATCTTTGCAGGGTGAAAGGGCTGTTGGCTTGCTGGCCGGCATGCCTAGTCTTAGAGTCAGGTTCTTATATAGCCCAATCTGACCCCAAACTGGTGAAGTAGCCAAGAATGATCAGTCTGCTGAGTCTGAGATACTACAGGCATGTTTGAGACAGGGTTCTCACTTTATAGCCGTGCTGTCCTAACGGTGATTCTTGTGTCTCTGGCACTTGCATGTTGGGAGTACAGGCGAGGGCCACTACCACGCCTGTGTCCTATTCTGTATCTTTGGGTTTTGACATCATCCAAAGCTTGCTGCTTACAACAGACTTCCTCCTTCCAGAGTGATGCAGTCGCAGGAACAACAAAGACTCTACAAGACTCACAGCTCATCACAGACCCATTCACCCCRAGCACACAGACCCTCCCTCCTTACCTCTCACACTTAGTTCATTACTTCTCCTCCCCAAATCATGCGGGCCAAGGGCTAGGCAGTGAGACGCCACTCCTACACACAAGACCTTTCAGAAATAGTCCAGTCTACTCAGGGCAATCTTCTCTGCCTTGACTTGCCTCTCCCTGAAGAATAAAGGCTCCACCCCAGGCTTTCCTCTCCCTGGAAGTCACTGTAGTGCCCAGAATGGCCTCACAGTCTCGGTTCTCTTACTTCTGCTCCTGAGTAATGTGCCATTTTGCATTTTCCTCCACACTGAAACATTGATCCGGGATGGAGAGATGGCTCTTCTTTTGAAGGTCCTGAGTTCAAATCCCAGCAACCACGTGGTGGTTTACAACCGCCCGTAATGAGATCTGATGCCCTCTTCTGGTACGTCTGAAGACAGCTACAGTGTACTTAGATATAACAAGAAATAAATCTTTAGGCCAGAGCGAGTGGGGCCGACCATAGTGAGCTGAGGTCCTGAAATCAAAACTCCCAGCAACCACACGATGGTTCACAACCACCAGCACAGATACAGTGTACTCACATAAAATAAATCTTTAAAAAAAAAAACATTGATCCATCCCATGGCTTGTTAAGATCCAGGAATAAGCAACTCCTAAGTCTCAGAGTTCCTAAGAGCTTACAAGAGAGTCCCAAGGCCACTCTAAAAGTGAAAGTGAGCAGTGAGGGCTTCTGGGAAATCATGCAGAGAGCCACAGGGATACAGCTTTTACAGGACATCACCCAAGCCAGGATAGGCTTTCTGGCGATGAAGCTGACTTAATCCTCCATGTTCCTGTACCTAACCCTCACTCGAGCTTCTGTAAGACGCCACAACTCACTTGTTCACTCATTGTTTCACCTTGGATGAAATAATTTCTCTGGTATATCATTGGTGCCCTATCTGAGGTAAATAGTCCTTTGTTCCCATGTCCCCAGGAAGAGCTGCATAACAGACACTTAGGCACATACTGCCACACCCAGCCCTTGTCCTCATTGCTGTCTTCTGTGTCTGAGCCAAGCCTGATACTGGCACTGAGTCACACAGGGCATCACCCCTCTCAAGGAGGATCCATGCCCAAAATGCCAGCCTTGTATCCAGCCTTGTATCCAGCCTGTGACTGTAAGGCTGTTATCACCCCAATCCCAACAAAAGCATCCTTAGTAAACTGTGCATGTGAAGGCATGAGTGGGGAGATAATATGCCGGAGGTAAGCTAGATCTCTAACCTTTCTCAGCAAAGACTTCATGAAGGCAGAAAATAAACCACACAGAGGAATCTTCCTGGGCAGGAGAGCAATGGCGAAAGGCTAAGTAAGAGAAAAGACCACTAGGGTTGGAGGTCCCACGACCTGAGTGACTGATTGACAGGTAGCACAGATCAGCCCCAGAGCTACAGAGATGAGAAACTTATGACACAAAGATTTTACCACTAGGGATGTAACTCATCAAAGAAAAGAGTACTGATCTATTATGCCAAAGTCATGGGTTCAATATCCAGCCCCAAAATATATTAACTGTGGTTGCCTGTCTCTTGGCCAGGCAGAGGCAGGAGGATCAGAAGTTTAGAGTCACCTTATACCACTTAGAAAGTAGACTAAACACTTATTAAAATAGGGCTGGAGAGATGGCTCAGCGGTTAAGAGCACTGACTGCTCTTCGAGAGCTTCGGAGTTCAATTCCCAGCAGCCACATGGTRGCTCGCAACCATCTGTAACGGGATCTGATACCCTCTTCTGGTGTGTCTGAAGACAGCTGTAGTGTACTCATATACATAAAATAAATATTTAAAAAAGAAAGAAGAGGGGAGTAAAACTCAGTGGGTGGCTCAGCTCTAAGAAATGTGAGAGAAAATTCATAGCTTTCTGAAAAATATCTTTTAGAGCAATCATGGTGTCCATGAGCAATTGAGCATGAGACGCAGAAGGATCGGGACCTCAAGATGAGCCTCAGTTTCAAGCCAGCCCGGGGCTCACGAAAGTTTATTTTGGAAAAACAAAACAAAACACATGCTCACCAGGGCTGGAGAAATGGATGATGGATCAGCAGTAAAGAGGAATGGCTGCTCGTTCAGAGGACCCAGGTTTGATTTCTAGCACCCACATGGCAGCTAACAACCACCTATAACTTTAGTTCCAGGGGATCTCCTCCCCTCAAGCCTTCTTTTGACCTCTACAGGCATGAGGCATGCACACGGAACATAGGTATGCATACAGGTAGAACACACAATCGCCAACCAAACCTCAACCCAAAATAGTTCTGTTGAGTGAGGCAGTGCTGGTCAAGAGCCCTGTCACCAGAATCCATGCACAGCTCTCAGTCCCATCACCAGAAACCATGCACAGCCCTCAGTCCTGTCACCAGAATCCATGCACAGCCCTCAGAGTCCCCATCAGTTTTCATTGTTAACTGAYGATCTAGGGTCATTTGGAAAGAGGAAACACCAACCGCAGRATGAWCTAGATCAAACTGGCCTGTGGCCATCCCTGAGACTGTCTTGGCTCATGACTGATGYGGGAAGGCCCAGCCCGTGTGGCACACTGACCYTGGCTGCTGGGCCTGGGCTCTGTGTAAGAAGCCTAGCTGAGCGCTAGCAAGCCAGGAAGCACRCAGCACTCTGCTTCAGTTCYTGCCCCAGTGACCCTCAGTGACGGACTGCAATCCGCAAGTGTCAGCTAAGTAAGCTCCGTTCTCCCCGAGTTGCTTTTGGTCAGAGTTTCATCACAGCAGCAGAAAGCAGACTAGCACGGATGCTTCAGTCACCTTGAGGACACTCTAGCAGCTACAGAGGATCACAGCTCACCTCGGAGAAGCCTGGATGATGGCAGAAAATTAAAAATGCAGAAGGAATCTTCCTGGTTAGGGACCCACAAAAGGGTTTGGAGGGAAATGACCACTGGGGTTGGAGGTCCTCTGACCTGAAGGATCCTTGAAGGATCACTGGCAGCCTCCTGGGAGAAAAGAGAAAGGACTGGCACTAAGAAAGGATGGCGTGAGGCTGAGAGGTAGCTCAGTAGTTAAGATCACTGGTTCCTCTCCCTGAGGACCAAGGTTCAATTCCCAGCACCCAAATGGCGGTTTACAAGTGCCYRTAACTCCATTTCYAGGGGACCCAACATGCTCCTCTGGCATTCACGGATGCCAACATGCATGTGGTGCACAGACATACATGTAGGCAAACATCCATGCATATAAAATAAAATGTAAAAAGTATAAAATGATATGTGTGTGTACACGAACTATATGCATGTATGTGTATCATGCATATAACTATAAATCAACCCCTCCACATTAGTCCATTGAGCGGGGAAGTGCCGGTCAAGCACCCCCTCATTTGCTGGCTGTCCTGCTCTCACATTAGCCCTGCTGCTGCCGARGACCATAYCATCATATCTGAAGACCTGTTCCACCTGTAACTGCTCTAAGACAGGCTTCAGCGGCCTCGGAAAGCGTCACTCGAGCAAGACAGAGCTAGTAAAGTCTAGATGACCCTGCAGCCATCTCCCGTCTTGTGACGGCCACCTACAAAAGCTTTTCTTCACATGAAGGCCTTTGTCATTACTAATGGCAAACTCACGGTTGTSCTACTTCTGCTCCTGAGTGATGGGATGTTACGTAGCATGTCCTCCTGGGTAAGTGGGCGGACTCCTGGACAACTGGGTTCTTATGCGGAACAGGATGACCCAAGCTGGGATAACCAAGATGCCCACTGAATTCCGATCTTCCTAGGTGCTGGAACTAATGCCATGTGGCATCATGCCAGACTTTGTTTTATTAGAGATAGAATCTTGCCCTGCAGCCCAGGCTCGTCTGGAACTCCCAATTTTCAAGCTCTAAGACCTGTGCAGGGCTTCGGGGTGGGTAGTGCCACACCTGCCTCAATCTCTGCCTTAGGTTGTTTTGACATTATCTAAAAATTGAAGGTTTGGGACAGATTTCCCACTCCACAGTAGAAGATTCATTAAGACAGTAAAGCTCTCCACCACTGACACGACTTTCACTCACTAGAGGCACACTGGAGACAGAAGTAGGTTGATCTTTGTGAATTTGAGGCCACCCTAGTCTACATAGTGAGTTCCAGGTCAGCCAGAGCTATATAGTGAAAATCTGTCTTAAAACACACACACACACACACACACACACACACACACACACACACACACACACACACRCACGCACGCACGCRCACACACACATACACACAGTGTCTTAGGGTTTCTATTCCAAACAGTCTTGCTTCATGAAGGCCTAAAACTTGCTGTGATCCTTGCCGCCAACGGGATATTGACTTGACTTAATTTGCTTAATATAATAATCTCAAGCCGTGTCATTTTCCTACGAGTGACACTTTTTTTTCCCTCTGAGACTGTCACATATGGAGCAATCTGGCCTTGATCTTGCTAGATATCTGGGGGCGACAGTGAGCTTTTGATTCTTTGGACTCTGTTTTCTGAGTATCAAAATCACAGACATATTCTGCTACACCAGGTTTAAGTGTTCATGAAGTGCTGAGAATTGAACTCAGGACTTCTTACAAGGGTAAAGACTGCTAACAACTGAGCTACCTCCTCTAGTCCCTCACTGGTTTTAATTAGTAGTCCCTCAGTGAGGTTTTAATTAGCTGTCTTCTGATGGCCAATAATGTTGAACTTTTCTTTCTGTTTACTGGTCATTTGTACTTTATATTTTGAATACTTGATGTTTGATTTCACGCAATMTGATTTGTCAGTTGTTGGCATAATGAGTGGATAGAACCCTTCTCAGAAAGTTCTTGCCTGTGCCTATGTTTTGAAGTCTCCCCCCCCCCAACAAACTGTCTCCTATAATAATTTCAGGGTTTAAGTCATACATTTGTGTATTAGGGTTCTCTAGAATCACAGAACTTATGGAATGTCTCTCTATATTGAGGGAATTTATTGTGACGACTTACAGTCTGCTGTCCAACTAACACAACAATGGGCAGCTGTGAATGGGAAGTCCAAGAATCTAGTAGTTGCTCAGTCCCACGAGGCTGGTTGTTTCAGCCGGTCTTCTGTAGAAGTCGGTTCCAGCAGATGTGCTGGCAAGTGAGTGCAAGCAGGCGAAGAGTGA
>BDUI01000867.1:53943-66427 GCA_002335545.1 Apodemus speciosus
AGCTAAAAGAAAAGACAGCAACAAATTCTTGGAATGCTGAAATGCCTTGATAGCAAATACTGACAGAGAGAACTAAAAAGTAACTGTATTCAGAGCAGATGTTTTCTATCAATATTATACCTACTTTCTCTTGACTGAGGTCAGAAGACTCTTTTGAGGTGATACAAATATTTACAAAGACCTATCATTCAGTTTTATTTGTAGAGTGAGGTTATGTTAATTTTTGATGTTACACAAAATGATATTCCCTGGTTTCTGCTCTAAATTACCAAGAATAACTGACGATAGTCTAGAACACACTCTACTAATATAGCCCACATTATGCTTTTTGATAATGTTTTCAATTTGTTTGCAATTATATTTCCAAGTTGATGTAGTGGATACAGAAAACTTATGTTCACTTCCTAAAAAGAAGCAGTGTTGAGCACATAAGAGATATGATAAGCATGTTGGAGTCTCTTTTCTTCTATGTACTTTGACTGATGAATAGTGCAAGAAATGCATTTCAACCGAAGTAAAGCAATAATAATCACCAAGAGAACATGATATGTGTCTCCACACAGCAAGGGAGGAAAGCAAGGAATCAGACAGTTCATTTCCACCTTTAACCTGGAAAATCTAATTATTTGTTCAACTTTTCTAGTGSATATGTTTTTACGTGTTCATGTGTTGTCAAAGGCAGATTGATAGTGGCAAAAAAGTGATGGTGCCAATTTTAGCATTTTTAAATGTCTTGTCTCTTTACTATTGGGTAAAAATGATKGTCAGATATGACTTAGTAACACAACAGCATAAAAGCAACCCTCTCTTGGGTTTTAATTTGATGTTAGAATCTGTCTTAGAGTTCATCACATACTGCTCAAATTGTTTTCTCTTGCTTTCCTATTAATAATTTAAAAGATTGAGCATAATTAGATTTTCTTTTCAAAACAAATTAATACACTAAACAATAAAATTTTCAACATTCTTTGCCTATCCCTTAGCAGTATAAAATAAACTTCTTAGAAACAATACTTTATTTACATTTATTTTGCTCAGCTTATTTTGAACATTAAAGTGCAAACCACTATTAGTTTTGAAGATTATATTCCTTTGTCTGTTACATCAGATTATCTTGCAGTACACCAAGAGCAATTGACGAAAGACAAAAAGAGAGTCTTGGTTGATGATTCTTCAAGTACTGAATAATGACACAGTAAGTTCTTCTAAAACAAATACAGGAACATAAGTGGATGGGGAGGCAGAAGGAGTGACAGAGCCTGGGAACATGTACTGCATAATGTTAACAAACATCATTTTATAAAAATATCCCTGACTACATGTTAGATACATTTTATAGGAAACACATATCTATAAATGTTTCTTAAACAAAGACCTTCATTTAAAAATTATTTTGATGAAAGTATCATCTCTCACACAAGTCTTCTGGAATTGACATGCCCCATGTACTCATGAACTCACTGCTGCTGTGGTTGTCTGCACAAGACTTAACCAAAATGGTGGCCTACATTTTTTTCATGAAGGTCCCTCGTTCTTGAGAGAGCAATGGCAATTAATAGTTGCTGTGGAAGTGGGTAACATTTTCGCTTTTGTTGTAGCTGGTCCCTAAGGTTCATTTACTTGGATAAATAGGCCTCCAACCATTTTAATTAAAGTTTTAAAAAAAATAACAAAAAGGACTAAACTATGGGATACATACAAAATAAGGGAAAATAGGAGGAGACTATTTGAAGGGGGAAAAGGAGGAAAAAGGTAGATGAGAGAGGAACCTGGGTGTTGAAAACAATTTGCATTATAGGAATAGCCATGAAATTGTTAAACAATAATTAAAAGTGGTGCCAATGCTTCACTTGATCAGTAGGATAATACACACAAATGTGTCAGTCACACAATAAACATTACTTTATAAAAATATCCCTGACTACATGTTAGATACATTTTACAGGAAACACGTATCTATAAATGTTTCTTATACCTAGTCCTTCATTTAAAAATTATTTTGATGAAAGTATCATCTCTCACACAAGTTAACTTTAGGAATCAGTATAATATGATTAGTATTCCCCATTACTGACACTCTCAGGGTTGAATACCGTTATCAAGATTCTTATATTTACAACTTGACTTCTGTTGGTGCATCAAGTTCCATTATTTAATTATCCGTATGTGAAGCTTATCTGCCTATTCAGAATCTGGGATTCTAAGGGGCCATAATGTCATCTAGTAACAACCATAGTATGTAATGTGCATTTTGCATAGTGTGCAAATTTCCATATGACATTCTTTTATCTACATAAATTCTTGAAATTCTTTATTCATTTTAATTTTGTGCTTATGAATGTTGTCCTGCAGTTGTGTAGTATATTATGAATATTCTTGTTGTCTACAGTGTAGAAAAAGATATGGGATGCCATAAAATTGGAGCTTAAAATTGTTTTAGAGCCACATGTGGATATACTGGGAAATAAAGCCAGATCCTGTGGAAGTGCAGCAGTACTCTTAACTACAAAACCATCTTTCAGGTCTTGTCTGAATTTTTAAATAACTATACTAGTTGTGTTCATTATGTAGATCACTTCATTGTAGAGTTGAAAATGCAAGGTCAGGTCTTGAACCACTTCCTCAGAAACCTGTCTTTGGTGCCCTTGTTTCAATCCCAGGCTTCATCCAAAATATCCATTCCATCTCTACTGGGTAAAATACCTATTTTTGTTTGTCTCAGGTTGGAGCTTCCTTGGATTCATCTTATCCCTGCTAGCATTCAATATCATTCTGCATAGAGAAGATACAATCTGAGCCAGAGGCAAACTACCCACAGTGACTTCTCCCCCATCCTTGTACTTCTCAGGCAAATAGACCTCTTCCCTTTTTAGCCTCCGCATTAAACAAAATTGCACTACATAAGGCTGAATTGTCTGGCTTAGTCTTTTTAAGTCCACATTGATCCCCAGTCTCTCCTGCTACCTACTGCCTATCCTTCCCTTTTTCTCCCCACCCCCTTCTCTTTCACTATTTGATTTTGCAGGAATCTTGACACATAATTTTAAAATATTTTAAGTTGATAATTCTATTACAGCATTAGAATATTAAGGTTGAAGGTTTTTATTATGGCTTTATTGTAAAGTATAAGATCAAGAAACAAGTACTTGTTTGTTTAAGTGTTCCAGTCCTTTGAGGGGTGTTATCCATCAGATATAAAGTTAAATAATAACTACTTAGGTATAGTGACTCAAAGCTGTAATACCAAATGATAGGTTGAAGCATGAGGCTATAATTTAAGGCYAGCACATACTATACAGTAAGATGCTACCTGAAAAGAAAAAAAAAGAAATATAAAATTGAAATGCTTCACTAATGTCTAGAGCAAATTAAATACTCAATAGCACAACCTCCTAGTGTATTGATTATAATTTCCTAGATCTAAAATTATCATGAAAAGAAAATTGAAAATAGCAGATTTCTTTTTCTCTGAAACATATGGCCTCTGATGACAACACTACAGTGTCTGAAATGTGCTTCTGTTCTCACCAATACAATCTCCAAGTATTCAAATCCTACATTCACTTTAGGGCACATTCAAATGCTAAGTTTTTGAGAAATTTCTCATGAGATTATTTTCTGAAGATTTTACTACCCATGCTTAGACTTTCACAGTTAATCCCCAAATTTCCCCATTGGSTGGCATGAAACAAGGACCACAGTAGGTATTCAATATAAGTTGAATAAATCAATGACCACTCTTCAATCAAAAATTAATCTCTCCCTTTTCTTTTTATATCACTACTGAATGTCTTTTCTGCATAATTAAACTAAGTTTTATTAGTTTGGTTTGTTTTTTAGTAGATCAATGTTTAGCTTTGTTCAGGACATATTTGTGTGTGTGTGTGTGTGTGTGTGTGTGATTTACATGTGTGTGCAGGTACAAGCATTTGTCTGTGACCAGATGGTAAAGTAGAACATGTGGTGTTTTCCACTGTTGCTCATCTCCTTATTCCCTTGAGACTAGAGCTGTGACTGAACCTGGAGTTCACAATTTTTCAGCTACACTGGTGGCCAGCAWGCCACAGAGATTCTGCTGGTCCAAGTGTTTTCATAGCTCTTACCCACTGAGCCATTTCTCTGGTCCTATCCAAGAAAATTGGAAGTCTATGCCAAGTAAATGCTTGCCCATGTGATCTCTAAACAAATCTGTTCTGTGATCCAGTGACCACAATTTTACCTATCTAGGTAACCTGTCTGTGAATCTCTAGTTCTAAAATATCTGTAAAAAGTTTGGTTCCAAGTCTAAGAGAATCTCTTTTCTTTTTTTCTGTGATACACACTGTTCTTGATATTCATATATAATTCATATTAATGTTTTAAAAGTGAAGCAGCTGGATTATAATTTGGATTTGTTTGATATTACTAGCTTAGAATTTCTAGAGAACTCTTCAATTTTGGGTCTGGTAATTTAAATCACTACTATTGAACATTTATCCGTTAGTTGGTTAGTTTTAAACTTTTGAGTATTTCTGTGTATGTAGGAAAAGACCATTAGTATCTGAAACAAAATCAGGGGTGTTTTCTCATTTTAAAGGTAAAATTCACATATAGTAGGCCTCTACACAATAGTGCAAGACTCTTTCCAAATTAACCCTAAAAGTCACTGGTTTAATAGGAACATCAACAACTATAAGATCATTGAAAAATTCTGTGACTTAAATTATAAAATGAACTTATAAAATAAGAGGTAATAAAAAGATAAACAGCAGAGAACATGGGGCTGGCAATTAGAATAACAATGAGATGCCACTAAAATTGATAAGATGTAGAATTGACAACATCAGATGCTGAGGTCCATAAAGAAAAATAATTTTATGCATTTCTCATGGGATTACAGCCATTTTAAAAATATTTAGATAATTTCTTACAAAACTAAAAATGTTTATAGTATATAAATCTAGAGATCGAGTAAGCTAAAATCTCATTTGCACACAAAAGCCTGCACATGAATGTTTATTACAATGTTATTTATTATTTCACAAACTTGGAAGTAATCTAGATACTTTACAGATGGACAAATTGGTGCATATTCAGACAAGGGAATGTCGAAGGGCCAACAAGCTTACATAGCCAGGAAGCAACCTTAATTGCACATTGGTTATTGTGAATATTCATTGTAAGGTTGACTGAATTTTTCTTTTTCCTTTTTTAAAAATTTCCTTTTATTTGTTTGTTTGTTTGGTTGGTTGGTTTTGTTTTTCCAGACAGAGTTTCTTTGCATAACCCTGTCTATCATAAAACTTGCTCTGTAGACCAGGCTGGCCTCAAACTCAAAGATCTGCCTCTGCCTTTGCCTCCAGAGTGCTGGTAAATAACATGTGCCACTACACACAGCATGGAGTTTGCATTTTGTGGGAGATCCACTTCTGAGCATGCCTGTAAAGGTGATTTGTATAAGGGGTTAGCATAGGAGAATAACCACCAATCCATTCTCTCATTCAGAGTTACTTGATGAAAAGGGGTAAAGAAGGGAGGAGGGAGGGAGGGAGCAAGGGAGGGAGGGAGAGAGAGAGTACTTTTCTAAACTTGCTTTGCATTTCTAAAGGAGCTTCTTGAAATCACAGACACTACAGGTCTTCTTTAACTGAAGGAGCATGCCTGTAGTTTCCCATTGTCTCCTTTTCCAAGGAGCAGAGAAAGGTAACCTGCTCCCCCAACCCAACTTTTGGAGGCTACAATTTCACAGTATTTCCATTTCAATTAAGCTAACACTGTTTTCTTAATCTACTGAAAGAATGAGGCACCCTTCTCTCTAACACAGGAATACATACTACACCATTGGCTTAGGTGTACTTTTCTAATGTAAGTTTCAGGTGATAGTCAATTCCTTGTCTGAGGAGCATCCAACTAAAAATAACTTTTAATCCTTGTTCCATGTTGACTGTCTACTGGGGATAGAGAGTGGGACATCAACAAAACATCACTGGCTTCCTTAACTGAACAACAAACACAAAATAAAGTGGTCTTTTATACTGTAATAGTTGACGTGTGTGTGCCTGAAACTTTTCCAGATCAAAGAAGAGAATTTTGCAATGTTTGTTGACAATTGTTTCATTTTAAACCAGAATCTGTTTACACCAGAAAAGTATTAGAAGTAGATTTCTGGTGGAATGTCATTAGACTCACTCCTTTTCACATGCACACTGAGAGTCACAAAATAAGCAGCAGACATTAGAATCCTGAGAAGCCATTCTGCCAGCCAAACCCCTACACTTCTGTGCAAAATAGTATCAGCATTTGAGTTACAAAATTATTAAGGTTTTTTAATTCCCATATATATGGATGGGTTGATAAAGGGAGATGGGAGGGATTATCCACACCCTGCTTGATCTTCATTCTGAGATGGAAATACAGATACAAACTGTGAATGAGCAATGACAAGTGCAAGTGCGTGTTTGCAGGAAACATCTAAAACCACACAATGAAAACTGAAAAATGTCTTTTGTAAAGACAATATATAATTGGCAAACACTAAAAAGAAGATAGATCCTAAGATTAAGTAATTGATCACACCTTTCCAAAATAATTGTGTCTTTAAAAATGGTTTAAAGCAGAACAATCTATTTTAGCTGGCAGATGAAGCTGTAGATTCGTGTTTGTCGACTAAAAGAGCTTCAATGTCCCTACTCTTCACCAATTCAATGTCCCTACTCTTCACCAATTCAATGTCCCTACTCTTCACCAATTCAATGTCCCTACTCCTCACCAATTCAATGACCCTACTCTTCACCAATTCAATGACCCTACTCTTCACCAATTCAATGACCCTACTCTTCACCAATTCAATGTCCCTACTCTTCACCAATTCAATGTCCCTACTCCTCACCAATTCAATGACCCTACTCCTCACCAATTCAATGACCCTACTCCTCACCAATTCAATGACCCTACTCTTCACTAATTCAAAGACCATACTCTTCACCAATTCAATGACCATACTSTTCACCAATTCAATGACCATACTCTTCAACAATTCAATGACTATACTCTTTGACAATTCAATGACATAATAAATCATTAAGTTTCAGACGTTAGAAAAAATATGAAAATTTGGTAACAACATGACAAAAATTTGATGCATTTGCCAGAAACCACATGGTAAAAATGAATGACCTCCACTGACAAAATGTTTAATGTAATTCATGTTATATGGCATTGTCTCAACTGTACAGCATGGGCAGGATGTTTGTTTAAGTTTATATCTTGAATAAACTATATACAGGGACATACACTATTTCTTCTACTATAAGAACTATTGTCCCTTCAAAAATAAAAATCCTATGTAGTTGAATAAATGAATATAAAGGTAGGTATTTAAAGGGAAATGCACAGGGAAGGCCCGGTATTCTCCACAGAATATGTCCCAAACTATGGAAACTGAAAAGTATTAAGGGGTGTTTAGAATGCTCAAACTTCAGTGTATTTATAAGTCATTTTGGCATCTTGATAAAGAACAGATYTGACTCACCCAGTCTTGGGTGCATCCTAAGATTGTTCATTTTTTGTTTTGTTTTTCTTTTTTTATTGGATATATTCTTTATTTACATTTCATTTCCCTTTTCCTGGTTTTCCCGCCCCCCCAATGTCCCATATGTCTTTTTCCCTCCCCTCCCCCCCCCCCGTTCCCCTATTCACCCCTTCTCACTTTCCTGTTTTGGTATTCTCCTACACTGCTGCATTGGGCCTTTCCAGAACCTGGGTCCACTTTTTCCTTCTTGTCAGACAGCATTTGGTAGGTGGATTGTGTCTTTGGTGTTCCAHGATTCTAGGCTAATATCCACTTATCAGTGAGTGCATGCCTTGGGTGYTCTTTTGAGACTGGGTTACTTCACTCAGTATGATGCTCTCCAGCTCCATCCATTTCTCTAAGAATTTTATGAATTCATTGTCAAAGATGATCCTGATTGGTGAGTCTGCAAATCATACCATGACCATTGAGTTATGATATACAGAGAGGCTTCAAGGATAGAAATGTGTAATAATCCAGAATGTAAATTACACTGAAGTCTCTGTGTAGGCTTCCAAAAATCATAATCTGGTATAGTAAATCATTTTTAAACACACAATTTGAAACAATAACTTGAAAATGTCATTATAATTGTTTTTCAACTGGAGAAATTTTKGGGAAGTGAGCATTTCTTCCTTGCAATCCTTTCTCCATGGGTCCTTAGCAATGTTCTGACCTCTCTGAGTATTTCAGATGAAACACACATATTTGAATATTTGAAGCTGATATGCACAAATGAGGTAAGGCATGCAAAAATCTGTGTTTTAGGGTCTTGATTACTTAGACTTGTTCTTTCAAGGTAGGGGAGATAAAATATTCTGGTATTAAAGTTTACAGAGGAATAATAGGACAATAAGATATGCATTAAATTGGTGTGAGATAGATGGTATGAGATAGATGAGAGAAATAGGGCAAGATGGATGAGGCAATGACTGGAGGAGCCAAAGGGGCTTGCAATCCCATAGGAAGAACAACAATATCAACCAACCAGACTTCCCAGAGCTCACAGGTTCTAAACCAAAGAGGACCCATTGCTCCAGCTGCATGTGCAGCAGAGGATGGCCTTATCTGGCAAGTCCCTTGGTCCTGTGTAGGCCTGATGCTCAGTGTAGGATAATGCTATGGGGGTGAAGTGGGAGTGGGTGCATGGATGGGGGAGCACTCTCATAGAAACAGGGGGAAGGATGATGAGATGGAGCTTTGTGGAGGGGAAACTGGGATAGGGGATAACAGTTGAAATGTAAATAAATAAAATATGCAATAAAAGTTAAAAAAAACTATTTCTGAAGACCTCTGGAAAAGTCCATTAGAATATACTACTGTAGAAGCTTACACAGAACTGTASAACACATACACAGAGAAAGAGAGACAGAGACAGAAAGACAGAGTCAGAGATAGAGAGAATTTACCCTATCCTGTGACAGAGCAATCATGCCTCTATTAGACATCACAGGTTAATGAAAAAAGTTCGAGTGTCCATAATTTAATGTTCTTTTGTAATCATTGGTCAGTGAGATCCCACACACTTCCAAGCATTATAGATTTTGTCATGTTGTTGGTTACTCTTCATAACTTGACAATAAGATGCTATTGCTGAAGCTGAAGTCATAGTCCCTGGAGAAATAACATGGAAGCTTCATCTATGCCAGCTAGCTTTCAGAGTATTGGAAGGTGCTACCATCTGACAAAAGCTATCAAAAACTTTCCACAGTTGTAAACCTTGTGAGATACAGTAATGACTGGCTTAGGAAGACACATCGATTGGCACAATAGTGGCATGTATATCATATGAGTAATCAACTGATTTCTGATTGGATTTAAGTCTCATTCACAACATGAAATCCACACCTGACATCTTTATTTGTGCAAATAACCTATAACTAAATAAGAGATAGGCTATAGAAGAGATCCCAGAACTATTATTTTTTCAGTGGGTAATGGTATTAAACTGAAATAATGACTTATCAATATATACATAGATTAATGCCTATTTCAAATCTCATCTGAGAAGCGTCCATTTACAGTAAATATTAACACAGAGACTACGACTAGCTCAAGGTGCAGAGAATCAGATATTACAGACTCCAATGGAACATTTATTTCCTGCCCCTTCCTTCTAAGCCTCCAGATTCCATGATCACTGTGGAATAGGGAGTAGAAAGATTGCAATGTCAATGATGATAGATTTCTACAAAGAAGCAGTATCTTCAGGACACACACAAAGCAGATGAAAGTATTAACACACCTTGGTTGTGACAGCGTACTCTAGACTTGTGCAAGCACAAACCAGAACAATTTCCAACAGAAGAAAATTGTGCATAAATCCCAAACCATAGCTTACATGTTATTATCTTCATTAGCTACTGGGAATGGGAGAGTATGTTTTCTCTGATGAAGTCCAAATATTCAAGAATTTTGTGTGGCACAATTTGACCTTGATAGGGAAAAAAAGAGAGGTAAAGGGACACACATTGGTGGCGGGGGAAGAGAACAGGTAAGGAACAGTGAGGAGTTGGGAGAAAGGAAGCTGTACACAATCCTCAAATAAATAATAAAATTAAAAAGATACAGCATTTCCCCAAAATGAAAATTCCACTAATCTACACCTTGTACCAATTTCTTAACAATAAACAAGCGAACATTTCTTTAGGTGCTTCTCAGCCATTCAAGATTCCTCTATTGTGAATTCACAATTTAGTTCTATACCCCATTTTTTGAATAGGTCATTTTGTTTTGTTCTGTTTTGTTTTGCTTGTTTGTTTGTTTGTTTGTTTGTTTGTTTGGTGGTTAGCTTCTTAAGTTCTTTATATATTTTAGATGTTAGCCCTCTATTGGATGTGGGGTTAGTGAAGGTTTTTTTTTTCCAAATATGTAGGCCAGTTTGAATTATTGACTATGTCCTTTCCCATACAGAAGTTTTCCAGTTTCATGAGGTCCCATTCATCAATTCTTGATCTTAGAGAATGATCCATTGGCATTCTGTTTAGGAAAATTTCCCCTGTGCCAATGAGTTTAAGGCTCTTTCTGACTTTCTCTTCTATTAAATTCAGTGTATCTGGTTTTATATGGAGGTCCTTGATCCACTTGAACTTGAGCTTATGTAAAGTGATAAATATGGGTGTGTTTTCATTTTTCTACATACAGACAGCCTTAGTCCTTAGTGATCAGAGAAATGCAAATCAAAACGATCCTGAGATTCCACCTTATATCAATCAGAATGGCTAAGATCAAAACCTCAGGTTCCAACTCACATTGGGGAGGATGTGGAGAAAGATGAACACTCCTCCTTGCTGGTGGGATTGCAAATTGGTACAACTGCTCTGGAAATCAATCTGGAGCTTCCTCAGAAAATGAAAATAACATCTATCTGAAGACCCAGCAATACCACTCATGGGAATATACTCAAAAAATCCCCATCATGCTGCAGAGGCACATGTTCCACTACATTCATAGAGGCTTTATTTGTGATAGCCAGAAGCTGGAAAGAACCCAGATGTCCCATGACAGAAGAATGGTATAGAAAATGTGGTTCGTTTACACAACAGAATATTACTCAGCTATTAAGAATGAGTATATCCTGAGTTTTGCAGGCAAATGGAAGGAACTAGAAAATATCATCCTAAGAGAGGTAACTCAGACCCAAAAGGGCATGCATGGTATGTAATCACTAATAAGTGGATATTAGCCCCCCAAAAGTACAGAATATGCAAGATATAGTCCACAGAACTCAAAAAGGTCAACAAGCTGAAGTGCCCAAGTGAGGGAGGACTCCTTAGTCCCACTTGAGAGGGAGAAGAAAGCAATCATAAGTGGGGAGGGATGGAGGGATCTGGGAGGGAGGGTAGTACCTGATCTGGTATTGGGTGAAGAAAAAGGACTGAAGCCCTGGGGGCTAGCAGAAATAATGGAATCAGGCAACCTATGGAGGCAGGAGGTTGGAGGGACCCTCCAGAATGCAGCAGAGACCTGGGAGGTGAGAGACTCTCAGGACTCAAAGGGAGGGACTCTAGATGAAATGCCTGTGGGAACTTGTAGAGCCCACCTCCAGCAGGAAGAAAGCATCAAATGAGGGAGGTGGTTGCCATCCCACAGTCACAACTCTGACCCATAATCGTTCCTGTCTGAAAGAACTTCAGGRATGGAAATGGAGAGGAGCCTGAGGAAAAGAAGGTCCAGTGACAGGCTCAACGTTGGATCCAGCTCAAGGGGAGGTCCCAAGGCCTGACACTGTTACTGAGGCTATGGAGAGGTCACAAAAAGGGACCTAGCATGGCCACACTCCGGAAGACCCAACAAGCAGCTGAAAGAATCAGATTTAGATACTTGCACCCAACCAATGGACAGAAGCTACTGACCCCTGAGGTTGAATTAGGGAAAGGCAGAAAGAAGCTGAGGAGGAAGGCAACCCTCTATGAAGACCAGCAGTCTCAATCTGGACACCCGAGATCTATCAAATACCGAAGCATATACCAGTTGATATGAGGCCCCCAAAACATATACAGCAGAGGACTTGCAGGTCTGTGTTCAGTCAGAGATGCTGAACCTAACCCTCAAAAGACTGGAGACCCCAGGGAGTTTAGAGGTCAGGTGGGATGGGGATTTTAACATCCTCATGGAAACGGGGTGAGAAAGAAGTATGGGATGTGGAACAGTTGGAGGATGGACTGTGGTGGTGAATAAAATCTGGAGTATAAAAATTAATTAATTAATTAATTAATGCATTTATTTTAAAAAATAGATGGACTATGTCAAACAGAAATGAACATTATAATTCTTTGGCCTCTGGAAAAATAAAACAATAAACAAGTGAAAGATGAAAGGAAGGAATGAAGAAAGGAAGAAGGAAGGAAGGAATTAAGGTGAGAAAGAGGAGAGAGGTGAATTTATCTCTGGCTCGGTGTCTATTATCTTCAAAATTAAAAGCAGGCTGTATTG
>BDUI01000867.1:80768-92109 GCA_002335545.1 Apodemus speciosus
TGAATACAGTTGATTGAGAATGCCTGAATTTGAATTTCTCAGCTTTCCTTTCCAGTAAGATTTAATAATAAATTGGAAAATATTTGTGCATAAATTAGCCTTGTATGTTTATTTGATAGATCTACTGCGATCCAGATTTAAAATTGTATCCCTTTTACAAGGGACTGATTGAGGCCTATTCCCCACATGCCTTAAAATAAACTTCTTGCTTTTGGATTGATCTGCATCTCTGTCTCACTCAGGGGAGTCTCAAAGTAAATACCACTGACCAAGGGTCAGGGTCTTAAAGTAACATTACTATCTTRTCAGTAACACATATTGTGCACACAATACTACACTTGGTTTATAAGTAGATATATTACAAAAGAGGGTACAGTCCAAGGGAGATAGTGAGGAATCAGAAATTAAGACCAAGATATAAAAGGGCTGGTCTCAATGGTATGTTCTCAGTGGTCAGATGAAAACAGCAAAGAATGTTGTTTAAAGAATTTTGAATTAGAAAATCTTTCTGTAGAWGGCTGGCACTTGACTTGAAAGCTTGAAGAGGTAGGGAGTGACCTCAGTAGGATTCATTTTATCAGTGCACTGGGTTCCACTGGATACCTTTGTTGTTATGTTTACTAGGTTAYACATGGCCTCGGGAGAAATTTGTTACTTCACACTTTGTATAAAGTAGTTTGCCATACCTCACCCAACTCTCCACACACCAGGATAATACTGCCTGATTTCTTCCCTAGGATAAAGGATTCATTGGAATTCTTCACAATTCTTAGATTCTAACCTCAGGTGATAGTTCAAGGGGAAATTAGTAAAGCATTTGGTACTCTGAAAGGAAAGCAAAACAAAAAGACAGTAAAGAAAAGCCTCGGCTCTGCCAGGTGACAGCATCTATCTATAAGGGGAGCAGGAGCTCCACAAACTCATACACTTTTAGTGAAATCATATCATTTTAGAGATGAATGAGTCTCAGCTAACTGATATTTACTCTTAACTCTTTAAGGGCACAAAACCTGAAAAACTACTACTTTAAATCACACATCTGATGAGAAATATGAAGCCTGCAATTCATTCATCTGTTGTGCCTGGAAATTCTCTTTATTTGTGGAACCTTCTATGGAGCAGGATGCCTCATAGAAGTTAATTAGAACCAGGTACTGCTCAGACCTTTTCCAAATCCACGGAGCTGATACATCTCTTTAACTTGCTTGCTTGCATGAAAATAACTAAACATGCAGATTGCTCTRAGCAAAAAGATCCATTCTGGCATGTATGAGCAGAGGAGCCTCTGATTATAGAAAGGTCACATTCTTGATACAACAAAAATCTAGTTTCCCTCAGGTTAAGGAAACTAAGGGACCTGAATGGGAAAAATTATTGCTTCTTCTGATGGCAATATAACAATGGCTTTTTTTTGAAGGACAACAAAAAGAATTTGAGCAACAGGTCACAACACCTAAGAAAAGTTACAAGAAAAATATGAGTCACCCAAGGAAAGATAAGCGGTCTTCCTCCTTTGACTAATACAAATGAATGGGGATTATTGATGAAAGTCTGCAGAACACTTTTGAGAATAAACCCAGATTAAAAGAAATTTCTACTACCAATTTGCATTCCACTTTTTGAAACCTATCCTAGTAGAGCTGTATTAAGAAAGATTTAGGAAGGCACAGCATGGTAAAAGTTGATCAGTGGTCTAGAGAGCAGATCATAAAAGTCAAACAGTAAACACCAGTATATTCTCAGCCTTATTCCATAGATGAAGCCCAGACGCCATCCTCAAAAGCCATTGTCTTTCATTCACTTCCCTCCTCACTCAGGCAGCAACTTCTCCCTCTTAGATCTAGCCATGAATGCTACTCTGGGAAGAGTATTGTGTCCCCTTTATCCCCACATACTCAGTCTCATGTTGTACTCTTTCTGATAGCATTACTGAGGAAAGGCTCTAATAGCATTAGAAAACCCTAAAGTCACACAACTGTTATATAAGTGGCAGGTAATTGCTTAAAATACCAACAGAGATGGATGTCAAATCTATTTTTAAATATCTGAGCAGAAAGAGACAGTTCAACTCTCTGCTACTCCTTTCTCTAACAATGACTACAAGGTCACTTTGGAATTTCAGACAATAAAGCAAAGTAGTAAATGCTAGACATAATATGACTTTTTGTTTTCAATCCAAAAGCTCCTGTTAGCTGTTTCAAATCAACAGAAAATAACACTGCCTATTATTTAACATTAGATCAAATTATTGATAATAATATGGTTAGATTATTTATTGAACAAATATTTATTTAAGTATTCTATTACAAAGAGATGAAATAAACTAGAAATAGCTGACCAGAACCTTTCTTTTCCAAAAACATGAAATATTTAAGCAGATATAACAAGAGGGATAAGAATAAAATGTAATGGTAGGAGCTCCATATCCAAACATTACAATAGGAAACCAGCTATAGATTCTTTCTATATAATCTATGGGATATGAACAAAATAGTGGTGATGGTTATTTTGGTTACATTGTCTTAGACTTTCCAGTTGTACATAAAGGCATTCATGGATCTGCTAAATGGTATTCTGTCAAATTATTTGAGTGAGTGTGAAAAATAGTAGTTTTGTAAGAAAATTGTGATGTAATAAGGAATACAAAAATCCTGCATTCAGGGTTGGTGTGTGCACTCAAGCAYATGTGTGAGTGTGTGTATGTATGTGTGTGTATGCATATTAAATATATGAGAGAATAAAATGATTCATACATTTGACCAGGGAATTGCACTCCCAACTCCCTGCCCAGGCATCAGTATAAAGATCACTATTTCCTTCTCACTTTCTCTAATATCTCCCTGTTAGGAACACTCAAAGAATATATGGTCAGAAATTTTGTTTCTTGTTAGGTTCTTTCATCATAACAAGATCATGTATTTAATTATGGAAGCAATAATAAAACTATRTTAGAGAAATGAGTTAATTTATTGGTAGAGAAGGCTTTTTAAGAAAGAAAATTTTCTTTTTTCCCCTGACTGGATGGTTTTAGCTCCTTTGTCAAAGAGCAAGTGACCACAGGTGTGTGGGTTCATTTCTGAGTCTTAAGTTCTATTCCATTGACCTACCTGACTGTCACTGTACCAATACCATGTACTTTTTTAACACAACTGCTCTTGATCTTGGACAAAGGAGCTAAAACCATCCAGTAGAAAAAAAAAGACAGCATTTTCAACAAATGATGCTGGTTCAACTGGAAGTCAGCATGTAGAAGAATACACATAAATCCATTCTTATCTCCGTGGACAAAGCTCAACTCTACATGGAGTAAGGACCTTCACATAAAACCAGATAAACTGAAACTAATAGAAGGGAAAGTGGGGAAGAACCTTGAGCCCATGGGCACAGGAAAAGAGTTTTGGAACAGGAATGGCTTATGCTTTGAGATCAAGAATTGAAAAATGGGATCTCACAAAATTGCAAAGTTTCTGTAAGGCAAAGGACACTGTCAATACGATAAAATGGCAACCAACAGATTGGGAAAAGATCTTTACCAATCCTATATCTGACTGAGGGCTTATATCCAAGATATACAAAGAACTCAAAAAGTTAGACCCAGACAATCAAATAACCCTATTAAAAATGGGGTACAGAGCTAAGCACAGAATTCTCAGCTGAGGAAACTGAATGGTTGATAAGCACCTAAAGAAATGTGCAACATCCTTAGTCATCAGGGAAAAGTAAATCAAAACATCCCTGAGGTTCCACCTCACACCACTCAGAATGGCTAAGATTAAAAAAACTCATATAACAGCAGATGCTGGTGGGGACATGGGAAAAGAGGAACACTCCTCCATTGTTGGTGAGATTGCAAGCCGGTATAACCACTCTAGAAATCAGTCTGTGGTTCCTCAGAAAATTGGACATAGTATTACCTGAGGACCCAGCTATACTACTTCTGGGCCTATACCAAAAAGATGATCCAACATATAACAAGGACACATGCTCCACTATGTTCTAGCAGCCTTATTTATTATAGCCAGAAGTTGGAAAGAACCCAATTGTTTCTCAACAGAGGAAAGGATACAGAAAATGTGGTATATTTGCACAATGGAATACTACTCAGATACTAAAAACAATGAATTCATGAAATTGTTAGGCAAATGGATGGAACTAGAAAATATCATCCTGAGTGAGGTAACCCAATCACAAAAGAACACACATGGTATGCAGTAACTGATAAGTGAATATTAGCCCAAAAGCTCAGAATACCCAAGATACAATTCACAGACCACATAAAGCTCAAGAAAGAAGACCAAAGTGTGGGTGATTCAGCCCTTCTTAGAAGGGGGAACAAAATACCCATGGGAGGAGATACAGAGACAAAGTGTGGAGCAGAGACTGAAGGAAAGGCCATCCAGAGACTGCCCCACCTAAGGACCCATCCCATATACAGTTACCAAACCCAGCCACTATTGTGAATGCAAACAAGTGCTTCCTGACAGGCGCCTAATATAGCTGTCTCCTCTGCCAGTGCCTGACAGATACAGAGGTAGATGCTTTCAGCCAATGAATGGACTGAGCACAGAGTCCCCAATGGAGGAGTTAGAGAAAGAACAAGAGGAGCTGAAAGGGTTTGCAGCCCCAAAGGAGGACCCCTGGAGCTCCCAGGGATTAAACCACCAACCAGAGTAAACATGGAGGGACCCATGGCTCCAGCTGCATATGTAGCAAAGGATGGCCTTGTTGGACATCAGTGAGAGGAGAGGCTTTCTGTCCTGTGAAAGCTGTTTGCCCAAGTGTAGGGGAATGCCAGGAAAGGGAAGCAGGAGTAGGTGGTTGGAAGAAGGATTTTTTGGAGGGGAAATGAGGAAAGGGGATAACATTTGAAAGGTTAGTAAAGAAAATATCTAATAAAAAAAGACAAAAAGAAAGGAAATTATCCTAATATGGATGATTAAGTATTTAATATAATTTGTGAAAATTTCCTAAATTGAGAAACTCATTATTTCTATGTAGTAGTTCAAGAAATTATTCAGGTGATCTATGTTAGAATTCCCTTTGGTGTGACTTACAGATAGGATATGATGGGTTCTTAAGGTGTATCTTAATCCTCCTTTTGGGGTAATATTGATAAACATTAAAGAATTTTATAATTTAGAAACTGATAAGGGCCCATATCCTAGTAAAGATTTGAGGCCTGCTTTTCTCTGGTAAGACGGAGGAAAGGAACCCTGGGTAGATTGCCTGCTTGAAACATGGGCCTATAGTTTAAAAGTAAAAGTCAAGAAAAATCTCTTACCTAATCAGGCACGGCAACCATGGACTCCTATGTGCAAAATGAATACTAAACTGATATTATTCTTGCTGTTCAAAATGCATCATGTGGAAAATAGAGTAAACAAAATAATAACTTGCTCATGTAATATGGTTCCAACTAATAATATGAGAAACTCAAGACATAAATATAGGCTTACCCAGTTTTATATATCTGGAGGTATCTAAATAAGGTTTGAATAAATTAAGAATGATATTTAAGAATTCAACAAGTGATTAATTTTAATTTTGCTGTTTGAAATGAAATGCCAAGGTATTTCTTAAATAAAGTCAAACACTGATAACTATAGAATATATTTATAACAATAGCTATTGAGAATTTTGTTTCAGTAACTTTAAAAGCTAAGGAACAAATGGGCTAAATTGTATTCCTTAGCCCAAAATGCAGGTTAATAGACTTTGGCTTTGAGCTTTCATACCATAAAGTCATCCATTGTCCCTCGGAAATATATATATATGTATATATATATATATATATATATATATATATATGTGTGTGTGTGTGTGTGTGTGTGTGTGTGTGTGTGTGTGTGCGTGTGTGTGTGTGCATGTGTATGTGTATATGTGTATGATGTATGGATATATGTACATATAATTTATTATTTTTTATTTTCTAATTAAATTAATATATATGATTCTCAAAGTTGGCTACCTTTTACACCAGTGATGTTAAAATGATTTTCAACAACTTTTTCATGGTTTGTTAGTGAGCATTTGGGGAAATGTTAGTTAATGCTCAACCTAGAATTACTTGGAGAGAATGACCAGACAAGAAGCCAGTTTCTGGAGGGTCCACTGACAGAATAGGACTGTGGGCTATGTGGAAGGGATGCCCACTGCATTATAAACCAGCCTTCTTGATTTTGTATTTTCCTCTTACTTGACTATGAATAGATTTCCCAACTGTGTCTGTCAATTAAAATTAAAAAAAGAGTAAGTGTAATAACTGAAATGTTTCTCTAAATCCAGCCAGGATAAACCTTCCAGGTCATTAGCCTAAAGTCTACCAATAATACAGTTTGCAATTACCCAATTCATTTTTTCACATTACTCCCTGGGTAAATTGCCTGCTTTGTCACTCATGTATGAAGTCATTAGCTGGAGGAGAGCAGAGGCTGCAACCCTGGTGAGAATGGATTGGTGGCTGCTTAGGGAAGAATGCTTGAGAATGAGATGCCTAAACAGATGACTGGGAGCTTTGTGTTGCTATCATTTCTGCTTGTAGCTTTTCTCTAAAGCAAATGTGTTTTTAAAATAAAACCTGAAACTCGGAGGTATGACATGCATAGACAATGTCTCCTCTGTGGGAGAAGGAGACAGTTTCCTGTAATGTAAATCTCTGCCCTTTCAAGTGGACTTGCATACCTTTCACTTCTATCATTATTATTAGGAAACCATTATTTCCTAAAAATATCTACTGAAAATTTTATAGTCATTTAGAGAATTAAAAAGACAAATTATATGTATAATACTAAGTAAGTCAAGGTGAATTACACTTAGAATTGTGTGCCTTTCTATCTTTATCAGTATCTACAGACTATGCTATCCTCTTGGTGCTCTTGGCTTAATTAATAAATACAGACAGCATTTTTAGTAATGTTATGATTATGTAGACTTTGGAAACAGCGGCACTCACATAGAATCTCTGATTTTCAGCAGTGGAAACAAGTGACGCACAATTGTCCATTAAAAATTCCCCCTGGAGCACAAGACAAYTGCGGAAAGGAAGGAAGGTGAAGAAACAGAGGTGACAAGGGGAGATGGAGGGAAGGTTGGAGGGGGGTGAACAGAGGGTGGGAGGCAGGGAGTATAGGAGGCTGAAACTCCTGAACACTTGGGAATATGAGAATTTGCATACTACTTTTCAAATGTGGGGGTGTGAGTACAAGGTGATGAAAGTCCCAGCAAGTTCAGGGAAATCCTTAACATAGGCTGTTCATTTCTCCTTTCCCTGATTCCTCTCAAGTACTCAAGTGTGAGTCCTCTTCTCTCACTTCACATCTTGTGCCTTTTACTTCCTTGCTCTCAATTAGTTTTTATTTATAGAATTTACTGTTTTCTCACAATTAAAATAACATTGTCCACATCCGAGACTGTTTTGTAATGTGCATTTAACAGGCAGCACCCACCCTCGAGCTTCACGGCCGTCAGATCATTAGATTTAAAGTCATTCTATTTTCTTGTTCTATTCTTCTTCATATGTAAAAGGTCCCAAAAGAACAACATTCTGAAGTTAGTAACAATGGTTTTATTAGCTTGTCATAAAACCAAAGTGATTCATGTGTTTAATAGCATTGACTATGAACTATAAACTCTGATTTGTCAGTTGGGATGTTTTTCCAAATAGGAACTAGAGAAATCAGGTGAAAGGTATAGAGTTGAGAGGTGAAGCTTAGGTGTTAAAGGATACATTTTTGTAAGTGTATAAAATTCTCAGTCACCTAAAAGGAGATAGTTACTATGTAGGGGATCATGGGGTCTTGAACCAGTGTGATCCTGACTTATTCCTGTTTCAAAGGTTGATGGCAGGTCTGTCATTAGTGTAAACTTGTTCAAGTGTTTCTGTTCTCATTTTTTCCTCCAAGTAAGTATGCTCTTGCTTGTTAGTACTTTACATTCTAGTCTCTAATAGTTTGTGTTGGGCACATTAAGCACTTATATCCAACAGTTATTCATATCAGATAATGTTGTATCAAAGGTGTGATAATTGGAAATATCTGCTCTCTCACTGTACGATCAGATAAGCTAATGACTTGCTGGTAATTTCATACATCTAACAGCTAGCATGAAAAAAATTCTAATAATAGTGACATTGCAATGGCTATTAAATCTGACATAGATTTGTTCTTATACAAGGGCTGTGGTTGTATAAGTAGAGGAATGGGGAAGAGTCTGGCTTACATTTTCAGAAGCCCTTCTTTCTATTTTGCCAGCAGTAGTGACTCTAGTCCATTTGACCGCTACCCTGTGCAGACCACTTTAAGACAATTTGTCAGGTAATTTGAGTTATTTCCCTATGTCTTCTAAAACAGACATAATGATGCTAAATGTAAAAAAAATGTCCCACGTCTTTGAATGTTGACAGTCAGCTTAATGCATCTTAAGTATTTGATTATTATACAGTCAAATGAGAGGAGGGAAGATTTTGAGCAAAGGACAATTTGTGGATAACATCTGATTTGAGGAAATTATCTAAAAATTATACTGTTACTATATTTATTAAACTCAGTTCCTTACTTATGTATATGTATTGGAGATGGTGAAATCATTAAGCCTATCTAACAGATAAATTAGAAAGCCTCAGAGAGGAAATCAACAAAGATTGAGTGCCCATGGGTAAGATTTATGTCTGAGATAGGTGCTAAGATAGGATGGGACACTTACAGATGGCCTCCTAGGGAAGACAGCAGTTGAAATGGAGCAGGACATGAAGTTAAGCTGGATAACAAATAGCTTAAAAGCCTATACTCATCAAAACTGGAAAATCTGAATGAAATGATTTCCTAGACAGATACCAGATACCAAAGTTAAATGAGGATCAAATAAACCATATAAACAGTCCCATAACCCCTTAAGAAATAGCAGCAGTCATCAAAGTCTCACAACCAAAAAGAAGCCCAGGACCAAATAGTTTTAGTGCAGAATTCTAGCAGACCTTCAAAGAAAACCTAATATCAATACTCTTCAAACTATTCCACAAAACAGAAACAGAAGCAACACTATCCAACTCATTCTATGAAGTCACAATTATGCTTATACCTAAACCACAACAAAACCCAGCAAAGAAAGAGAAGTACAGACCAATTTCCCTTATGAATATTGATGAAAAAATATTTAATAAAATTCTGAAAAACTGAATCCAAGAAAACATCAATGTCATCCATCATGATCAAGTAGGCTTTACCCCAGGAATGCAGGGATGTTCAATATACAGAAATCCATCAATGTAATCCCCTACATAAACAAACTCAAAGAAAAAAAAAACACATGATCATCTCATTAGATGATGATGCTGAGAAAGCATTTGCTAAAATTCCATGTCCCTTCAAGGTAAAAGTCTTGGAAAGATCAGGAATTCAAGGCCCATAACTAAACACAGTAAAAGTGATATACAGCAAACCAGTAGCCATCATCAAACTAAATGGAGAGAAACTTGAAGCAATCCCACTGAAATCAGGGATTAGACAAGGCTGTCCACTCTCTTCCTGCCTATTCAATATATTATTCAAAGTCGAAACCAGAGCAATTAGACAACAAAAAGAGGTCAAAGGGATGCAAATTGGAAAGGAAGAAGTCTAAACATCACTATTTGCAGATGATATGATAGCATACTTGGGTGACACCAAAAATTCTACCAGAAAACTTCTAAACCTGGTAAACAAGCTTCAGCAAAGTGGCTGGATATAAAATTAACTCAAACAAATAAGTAGCCTTCCTCTACTCAAAGGATAAAAAGACGGAGAAAGAAATTAGGAAAATGACACCCTTCACAATAGTCACAAATAATATAAAATACCTTGGTATGACGCTAACCAAGAAAGTGAAAGATCTGTATGACAAGAATTTCAAGTCTTTGAAGAAAGAAATTGAAGAAGATCTCAGAAGATGGAAAGATCATCCATGCTCATGGATTGACAAGATTAATATTGTAAAGATGGACATTTTGCTGAAAGCAATCTATAGATTCAATRCAATCCCCTCAAAAATTCCAACTCAATTCTTCATAGAGTTAGAAGGAGAAATATGAAAATTAATTTGGAATAATACAAAGCCCAGAATAGCTATCAACATCCCTGACATCAAGCTGTACTACAGAGCTATAGTGGTTAAAAAAAAAAAAATGCATGGGCCGCCACCATCTTTGCCACTGCCGGCTCGCACCAAGCTGGCTTGGGCACCAGAGATACCCCGAGTTTAAGATCTCTGGGGACTCAAACCAACAGACAGCAATCTGCGCTCAAGAGTTAAGCACAGCCGCAGGCCCTGTGGGCCAGCCTGGTGTAGGCTCTGAGCCCTGCGGGGGATCTTGCACCGCCCACCACTGCAGCCTGCTTCACTGTTGCTTGGACTGGAAGAAAGGACCAGGTACCCGTGTTATACCGAGTTATCCCGAGTTTAAGATCTCTGGGGACCCAAACAGCCAGGCAGTAATCTGCGCTCAGGAGCTAAACAGAACAGCGGTTCCTGTAGCCCAGCCAGGTGTGGGTTCTGTGCCCTGTGGGGATCCTGAGCTCCCCGCTGCCGCCACTGTGCCACTGCCGGCTCACACCAAGCTGGCTCAGGCACCAGAGATACCCCGAGTTTAAGATCTCTGGGGACTCAAACCAACAGAGAGCAATCTGAACTCAAGAGCTAAGCAGAGCAGCAGGCCCTGCTGGACACTTAGGTGTAGGTTCTGGGCCCTGCAAAGGCCGCCATCTTGCCTCAGGTCAGAGCTGCAGATGGTCGCCAACCTGCAGCCACCAACTTAATTGGCGACCTGTGTGGGCTGTACCTGGATTACAGCAGAAGCAGCCACCTTACCTCGGGGCACCTCAGACACCTAACCAGACAGAGCCCCGTGGACTGAGAACACCACCATCTAGGCTCCAGCAGGCCACCCAGGGAAGCTCTACTCCTGCAGGGAATCCCGTGGTTAGACCATCTTGCAGCTAGTGGCCTGACCAGGTCACCACAGAAAACCAACAGAGGAGCCCAGGTCACCACAAAGATCTAACAGACTAGCCCAGATCAGTGGAAAAAAAGATCTGGTTCTTAAGAGCTGGCATCTAGCCAGGCCAGGAGGAGACAGTGGGAGGCCATCTGCATACCCAGCAGCAAGCAGCAAGGAGTCTCAGGCCAGACCCCGCAGAGCTGAGGAGATAATTCGGAGCCCAGTAGCTTGAACAGTCCAGCATTCACCTCAGGAACATGGACACCCTCTGTGACAGCAGCAACTAAAGCCAGGCTCACAAGAGCTTCAAACACCAACCAGTAACAACCACACCAACTAACTCCAGAGATAAACAGATGGCAAAAGGCAAAC
>BDUI01000867.1:95110-107247 GCA_002335545.1 Apodemus speciosus
CCATTAGAAACAATGAATTCATGAAATTCTTAGAGAAATGGATGGAGCTGGAGAGCATCATACTGAGTGAAGTAAACCATTCTCAAAAGAATATCCATGGCATGCACTCACTGATAAGTGGATATTAGCCTAGAATCTTGGAACACCATCGACACAAGCCACCTACCAAATGCTGTCCAACAAGAAGGAAAAAGTGGACCCAGGTTCTGGAAAGGCCCAATGCAGCAGTGCAGGGGAATACCAGAACAGGGAAGGGTTAAGTGGTGAATAGGGGAACAAGGGGAGGGAAAAAGACATATGGGCCATTGCGGGGGGCGGGGAAACCAGAAAAAGGGAGATGAAATGTAAATAAAGAATATATCCAATTAAAAAAAGACAAAAAATGCATGATATTGGTAAAGTGACAGGCAGGTAGATCAATGGAATAGAATTRAAGACACAGAAATGAACCTACACACCAATGGTCACTTGATGTGTAATGGCAAAGGAGCTAAAAGCATCCAGTGGAAAAAGGACAGCATTTTCAACAAATTGTACTGGTTCAACTGGAAGTCAGCATGTAGAAGAATACACATAGATCCATTCTTATCTCCTTAGTCAAAGCTCAACTCCACATGGATCAAGGACCTCCATGTAAACCAGGTACATTGAAACTAATAGAAGAGAAAGTGGGGAAAAGTCTTGAGCCCATGGGAACAGGAAAACAGTTCCTGAACAGAACAGGAATGGCTTATGCTTTAAGATCAAGAATTAACAAATGGGATCTCCAAAAATTGTAATGCTTCTGTAAGGCACAGGACACTGTCAATAGGACATAATAGCAACCAATAGATGGGGAAAAGATCTTTACCAACCCTACATCTGATAGAGGGCTAATATTCAATATATAAAGAACCTAAGGCGTTAGACTCAGACAATCAAATAACCCTATTAAAAATGGGGTATGGAGCTAAGCACAGAATTCTCAACTGAGGAAACTGAATGGCTGAGAAGCACCTAAAGAAATGTTAAACTTTTTGTCATCAGGGAAATGAAAATCAAAACAACCCTGAGATTCCACCTCACACCAGTCAGAACGGCTAAGATCAAAAACTCAGGTGACAGTAGGTGCTGATGAGGATGTGGAGAAAGAGGAACATTCCTCCACTGTTGTTAGTATTGCAAGCTGCTACCACCACTCTGGAAATCAGTCTGGTGGTTCCTCAGAAAATTGGACATAGTACTACCTGACGACCCAGCTCTACAACTCCTATGCACATACCCAAAGTATGTTCCAATGTATAACAAGGATATATGTTCCTCTATGTTCACAGCAGCCTTATTTATAATAGCTAGAAGCTGGAAAAAACTCAGATATTCCTCAACAGAAGAATGGATATAGAAAATGTGGTACATTTATACAATGGAGTTCTACTCAGCTATTAAAAACAATGAATTCATGAAATTCCTAGGCAAATTGATGGGACTAGAAATTATCCTCCTGAGTGAGTTAACCCAATCACAAAAGAACACACATGATATGTACTCACTGATAAGTGGATATTAACCTAAAATCTCAGAATACCCAAGATATAATTCACAGACCACAGGAAGCTCAAGAAAAGGAACACTAAAGTGTGGACTCTTTGGTCCTTCTTAGAAGGGGTAAGAAAATACTGGAGCAAATATGGAAACACAGTGTGGAGCAGAGAGTGTGGAAAGGCCATCCAGAGACTGCTCTACCTGGGGATCCATCCCATATCTAGTCACCAAATGCAGATGTCAAGAAGTGAATGCTGACAGGAGCCTGATATAGCTGTTTCTTGAGAGGCTCTTCCAGAGTCTGATATATACAGAGGCAGATGCTCGTAGCCAATTATTGAACTGATCATGGGGTCCCCAATGGACAAGTTAGAGAAAGGACTGAAGGAACTGAAGGGTTTGCAACTCCATAGGAAGAACAACAATAGCAACCAACTAGAGCTGCCAGGGTCTAAACCACCAATATGGGAGTATAAATGGAAGGACCCATGGCTCTATCTGTATATGTAACAGAGGATGACCTTATCGGGCATCAATGGGAGAAGAGGCCCATTGTCCTGTGAAGGCTCAATGCCCCATTGTAGGCGAATGAGGGGGCTGGGAGGCTGGAGTAGGTTGGTAGGTCTGTGTACACCTCCATAGAATCAGGAGGAAAGGGGATAGGATAGGGGGTTTTTAGTGGGGGAAATCAGGAAAGGGGATTCCATTTSAAATGTAAATAAATAAAATATGCAATAAAAATGACTAAGCATTTAAAAAAAGGAAAAGAAACTCATAGGGCTTCTTAATGCTAAAAACCTTACCCGATAAGTCAATATATGACTTTTGGTGAAATCGGCTTTTAAGTGTTTTAAAGTACAAAAACATGAATGAAGAAAATACTCGAAGGTGTAGATCATAAATGGCATAGATTTAAGGAACATGCATATGATGCTTGCTTAAATCAAGGCCATTAGGAGAGACATAAAGTGACTGCAAATAATAACACCTGGAAAGACCAGGTTCAGCAGCTCTCTGAACCTGGTGTCTGGACTGCAGAACTGCCCACTGCTCTCAACTGCCATCTTACCCCTGGAAGAGAAGTCTAGGAGAAAATTAAGAAGAATAATATTACAAAATATAATTTTAGAGCTTACTATTATTATTGTGTGTGCATGATATGTGGGGGTGGGCACATGTCACATCATATATGTGGAGGTCATAAAAAAATTCTGAAGTCAAGTTTCTCAGTTTCTAGAGATTAATCTCAGGTTCTCAGCTTGTGCATCAGTGCATCCACTGTGCCATTTTCTGAACCTCTATAAAATTTATCTTTTTATGGCTGATTAGTTACATTTCATATCACTGATAGGTAAGAGACTAAGTCAAGAAATATCAATATGAAGAAAGTCAAAAGAAAAGGGAACTAGAGATACATGGGTGGAGACAAACAGCAGTGACCTGTTAATCTAATTAGGAGGTATCATTTAGAAAGTAATGTGCTTCAGTGTAGTGGAAGAATTAAGTCAAGGATCAAAAAATTTAAAACAAAAACAAAAACCTTCACAGCTGCAGAGGAACTCTGACAATGGATCATCCTGTCAAAGGAATTTAGAGACTCCTGGCAGGAAGACTCTAATTTATTATGGGTTAATTTAAGTATAGTTAAAGTCAACCCAAACACTGAACAAGGGAGAGTCTATGTAACCTAGCAATCCAGTTTACATCCAATATGTGTATGTAGAGTAATAAATATGAAAATACTTTATATTCATATTAATCGTCCTTTAAAAGCTCCTACCCGTCATGCTATAGACTTGTGCACATATGATTTAAATGACTCTACATTATATTGGAAGTTTTTAAGTCTGGTGCTCAGTCTGAATTCTGGCTCTTCCCTGCTCTCCCACACTCCCCATCATGCTCCACACAGGCTATGCTCATTAGGCTCCTCTACTTCCTACTCTCCAAACTTAATTGGATTTTAACCAACATTTTAAATTGGCTTCTGTCTTCTTTCAAAACCCAAATACTGTTAACTGCCTCCCTACCAAAATCAACACTTTAATCCATTAGGGCTGGGTTCTTCTTGAAATTCTATCTAGATTCTAAGGTAGTCATTTCTTTTCCTGAAGATTTCAACAGCTGTCATTGCTGGTATCCTTTGTGTAATGTCTCCTGCATTATTTTAAATTCTTTGTCCCGTGATTTCAAATCTCATATTGCCTTTGTTTTTGGTGCTCATTCGTCAGGACATACAATGTTCCACCAGAGTATGAACTTACTGGCTTTTCACATGGACTCACTAACCAAACTTCAAGATCATTTTAAAACTGTGGACTTGGTACTGATTTTGATATCAAGCCATCAGCATCTTTACGGCAATATCACAGCATTCTCCATCACTGTGCCTACATTGCTTCCTCCTGTTTTCACACTCAGGATGGTTGTTCAGCATATCACATTGGGCTTCCGAAAGCTACTAACATCTAGTTTCTTCAACAAGGATCCCCTCTTCTGTGCAATCTTAGCTTATCTTTAGAAGATAAGGGAAGATGCTGCCCCAAGTAGACAGGTATGGGATACACAAAAATACTCCACTCTTTCTGATCTTTTTAAAACAGACAAACAAATGAACCCAAATACAGCAGCAATCAGGCCCACTGAGACAACCAGCACATCTCTTAAGGTTTGGTTTATCCATTTAGTTGTCAAGCCTAAGGTCTATATGTTCGGTCCCATACCTTTGCTTCTTTAATCACACATGTAGATATTCTAGTCCCTGTGAGTTGCCCAAGGGGCCAGAACAACAGTGAAAAGCCAGAAAGCTAGAGGAATGTAATTATACACAAAAGCTCTGGCAGATACTGCCACCTACAGGGATTAAAAAAATACTGGGTTTAATATCATCCCCATCTCAATTATTTATAAATCTAGAAAGTGTGACATTATATAGCTGATCTAATTGAAATAGGATAGCTAGAGCCTTGTATTAAATCATAATCTTTGAGAATATAACATACATATATATTTATATATGTGTATGTATAGGTCCATTAAACTAGGCCAGTAAAATTTAACAGGGCTGTAAGGAAGATTTAAAGACATATTACATTATCTCAGTGATAATTTTTGTTAGTAGAAAAAGAATATGTCTATGTATATATATATATATATATAGAGAGAGAGAGAGAGAGAGAGAGAGAATCAAGATTGCTGTGGTTCATGGGTAGGAGCTGAAGATTTAATTTCATTGCATGCTCATCTTAAGATTATGTGACAGTTACTCACACTGGAAAGTCTCAAATATTAATTGTATAGACCTGTCTTTCTTAAATAAAGTATACTGAATATTTACTTGGTAATTTGAATAATATCAGGTTAGAAAAGAAAAATGATGAATTGGAGTATTTGCATGTAATCAAATGTATGATTTTTAAAATATTATTGGGAAATATTTTCACCTCACATAAATGAGCAAAAGGTAGCATAAATAGTTCTCATTAAATTTACTTACTATAAAAATTTAATCAAATTGTTTATTTGCTCACTGTTTTCCTATGCTTTTGCATGTACATACATACAAACAATTTTTCAATGATATTTGATATTAGCCTCCAATGTGCTTTGTTCTTTGACAGTTTCATGTTCCCCAATAGGAATAGTCACAGTACAATTATCAACCTAATGAAAAATTCTGAACAACTCTACCATCTATATTAAGATGTGTCCATTTATCTAAAAATATCTCTTATACTAATTTTGTTCTCAAAGACAAGATTCAATCTAATAAAACCCACAACACTTAAAAACCCACAGCTACAATATTTTTGTCACATGTATATATGTGATTTTTATATGAGTAGGTCTTTTTAAGTGTGTCAGGTGTGGTGTGCTGGTGTGTGTGTGTGTGTGTGCATAAGGAGGCTCAAGTTGGCATTTGGTATCTCACCCTATTACTCTCCAACTTATATGAGTCTTACAGTTGAATACAGAGCCCACTGAGTTTGCTGGTGTGTATAGCCAGCTTGCCCTGCGTCCTTCTTTCTACTTCTTTGCTGGTAGCCATATAGTCACTCAAGTTTTGAAAGGTTTGGGGGCCAGCCTCTCATCCTCACATTTATACAAGTGSCTTATTTCCTGAGCCATTTCTCCAGTCCCCAAAATTGATCACGTTTTTTTCTATATTCCTTGTTTATATTCCAAATGCCTTCCCCTTTCCTGGTTCCCCCCCCCCATAAGTCCCATAAGCCCTCTTCCCTCTGCCCATTCCATAATCACCCCCTCTCATTTCTCTGTCCTGCTACTCCCCTACAATGCTGCATCAAGCCTTTCCAGGACCAGGGCCCTCTCCGTCCTTCTTCTTGGGAATCATTTGATACTTAATTGTGTCTTGAGTATTCAGAGCTTATGGGCTAATATCCACTTATCAGTGAGTGCATTCCATGTGTGTTCTTTTGTGATTGGTTTACCTCACTTAGGATGATATTTTCCAGTTCCAACCATTTGCCTAAAAATTTCATGAATTCACTGTTTTTAATTGCTGAGTAGTATTCCATTGGACCACATTATTTTTAATGCCAATTGGTGACTTTTAGCTGCTCAGGCTGTCAGCTCTCTCTGCTGCATTCTGAAGGCTCAAGCATGGTCGTTCCTACTTCTCTTTAACATAGCTTATAGTAGAAAAGTATATAGTAAGCTATTTTGTAATTATCTTTTATAAGATTAAATGCCAATTTGAAGAAGGTAACAAATATCTTGTCAGAGGAACATGAAAGGAAGCCTGGTGAGGTCAAACTACAGGCTAGAAGCCCCAGAGACCCTGAAGGAACAGTAGGAGCTTCACCTGCTCCTAGCACTGGGCCCCTCTCTTGTAGCTGCCCCCTCCAAATAGAGACTTGTGGCCATCAGTCACATAAAGGCAATGCCCTAAACCCTTCCACATGTAGATGAGGCATCCCTAACATCTCAGACCAAGACAATAGGCCCTTTAAGTTGAGAATCTCTCTTCTATACCTATTATCCTTAGGCTTGGTCTTTTCATTGTGTCCTGGATTTCCTAGATGTTTTGGGTTAGGGGCTTTTTGCTTTTTGTATTTTCTTTGACTATTGTGTCAATGTTTTCTATGGTATCTTCTGCACCTGAGATTCTCTCTTCTGTCTGTTGTATTCTGTTGGTGATCCTTGCATCTATGACTCCAGATCTCTTTCCTAGTTTTTCAAGCTCCAGGGTTGTCTTACTTTGTGATTTCATTATGTTTCTATTTCCATTTTTAGATCCTGGATGGTTTTGTTCAGGACAGAGTCTCTTCTATCAAGTTATTGCTACCTGTGCCCTGTCTTATAAAACACTAAGTAATCCAGTGAATTGCTTGATAGAGTACTCACCATCAAAACTTGTGAATTAGCCATTCAGAATAGCTCTCCTAAATATTTGTTTTTCTTCTACTCAAGGATAATGTATTTGTGAGGCAGGATCGGTTCAACAGTAAAGAGATCAGCATTAGAAGCAAGTACTGAGCATATCCAAGTGAACAGAGCACTCTTCCTTTCTGCCTGGGACAGAAATAAAGCTCCCTAGCTCCTCATTCTGCTATTTCTATGCTATCTTTTCCTTAACAGTTATATACCTTATTTGTGCATTTCCTTATTCTATTCCTTTGGGTTTGAATTCATCTGCAACGTTTCTGTCTTATCCCATCTAACGCACCCTTCCCTGCCTCCCCTGTTTCTCAGCGAAGGTTCCATCCCATTTTTCATTATGAGACTTTCACTCTTCTGCCAATACCTTACATGAGACATTTTTAAAATATTCAATCATCTCTAAAAATACAATTTTATTTTCTCTAGATTGTCAAGAAGTTCAGACATTTTAAGATTAAATAAAACGGTTTCTTTCTAAAATTATACTTTAGAATTACTTAGCATAACTGATTTAGACAAAGTAATTTCATTTGATTGCACCTACAGTACTTGGTAGAGTGATATATCTTTTAACTGAAATGAAACAAATTAGTGGTCAAAGGAAAGTTCATCTAGGATATATTATGGACAAGGGTGTGGGTAGAAAAGAAGTGGTTATTGAAAAAATTCCATGAAATAAGCTGAGGAGTCACCATTCTGTGAAGATCTGGGAAAACGCTATGTGCCTGGCTAAGAGGGAACATGGCTCTCCAACATTTGGTTTTTACAACACTTTATACCCTGCATGCAGCAGAATCACAGGGACTTCAATACTCTTCCATCAAAGAGTAATTATAATACCCCAAAGGTTCTAAAACCTCCCTTCCAGTTTTATTCTTCAAGGYTATCCTGATCCTCATTTATAAGGAACAGGCCTTGACTCCTTATTGAATGAAAGAATACACCACTAGTAGAACATGAGAAGGAAATTTAACTTTGCTTTCTTAACACCAGTAGAATAAAAAGACTAAAAAGCTGATACCTTAGTTTTTTTTAACTTCTAGTGTCTTTGCTATAGGATTTGAAATAATCCTCCATGAAGATATTAATTTATGTTTAAAATAAAATACAATATAAACAAATCCTCTGTTCTTGGTGAATGTCTCTAAACCTTGCCCCATATGAATTCCTTCATCCATCGAAGTTCTATATCTTCCTGTTTATGCTAAGCCTTCTGGTCAACCACTTCCCAACATTTACATTTATTTAACATTCATGTTCTCTAGCACCCCACAGGTCTCTGCTACCCCACATTTTGAACATTGAAAACAATGTTAACTACGACAACAATGATTTTGCTCATCTCTCTCATTTGCCCTGTGACATTCAGCACAAATATCCTCTGTTTGTTAGGAACTCTACAAATTCTTGGGTATTTCAACTGAGCAATTAAATAGCCCTCACATATGGGATCTTTAGGAGGTTGAGTTTCAGCCACATGACAGTTATGTAAATTGCTATTTGTCAGAATCTTAATGAGGGAAGCAGCCATGAGAAAAAGCCAATGATGTTTTCTTGAAATACCCTTCTCACAAGGTTCTCAGGATACTACCAAAGGACCCCCATTATGTTATACCACTCCCGGGCATATACCCAGAGTATTCCCCAGCATATGATAAGGACACATGCTTCACTATGTTCATAGCAGCCCCATTTATAATAGCCACAAGCTGCAAAGAACCCAAATGTCCCTCAACGGAGGAATGGATACAGAAAATGTGGTATACTTACACTATGGAATACTACTCAGCTATTAAAAACAATGAATTCATGAAATTCTTGGGCAAGTGGGTGGAACTAGAGAATGTCATCCTGAGTGAGGTGATCCAATCACAAAAGAAAACACATGGTATGCACTCACTGATAAGCAGATATTAGCCCAGAAGTTTGGAMTACCCAAGAAACAATTCACATATCAAATGATGCCCAAGAAGAAGGAAGGAGAAGCTCCTGGTCCTGGAAAGGCTCAATGCAGCAGTGTAGGGGAGTACCAGGACAGGGAAGCAGGAAGGGGTTGATTGGGGAACAGGAGGAGGGAAGAGGGCTTAGGGGACTTTCAGGGAGGGGGAATCCAGGAAAGGGGAAATAATTTGAAATGTAAATAAAGAATATATGGAATAAAAAAAGAAAAAAGAAAACAAAAGCAAAAACAAAACAAAAAAACCCAAAAAAATTGTAAAGGGTAAAACTCATGCTTTATTCTTATTTTTTGAATCCTTCACAGCACCTACTCTTCTGGCTTTCTAAGTGTATTAAAGATGAGTATGTATTGAACCAATAAATTTGTGACCAATCATTAAATAAAAGATTAACAAATATTTTCACAAATAACTGAATCCTGCAAACACATACATTAGAACTAATAAAATAGAAATCTTTAAAAACCTAAATAACTCCGACAAATGTTGTAGACAGATGAATATACATATAAACACACTGGGAATCACCTTTCTGGGTATTTCTTATACAGCGTCTACATCTGGACATGTTCTTCTCTAGCATAAAGGGATTCAAAGTATAAATAAATAACGGTTATCTGTAAGAGAATATTCTTCTGTTCTTCTGGTTGTTAGTAAAATTGCTGCCACTTGAATACAGAATAGTCATATTAAATAGCATGTGGAAAAAATAAAGCTGTAACCTGTTTAATTAAATAGTTTATAGGTATATAACATTTTCTAACTGGTTGAAAAATCAGAAAGATAATCAATTTGGTTTGATCTTATCATGGTTAAAAAGTTTTTTTGTTTTGTTTTGTTAACATAGCGAATTTAACCACAGGATTCATTTTTTGAGATAAAACAAAGAGAACAAATTTAGCTGGAGAGCCTGTGGTATCTTTTACAGCTTTTTTAAACACCACACTTTACTGTTGAAGCCTACTGGAATGATGCACACATTACTTGCCTTCAGTAAAAGATGTCCCAGTTTACAACAGAATGTGGCTATGGAATGGCTCTGGATTGAACTGAGCCATCTGTGAGTTATGAGTCTTTCCAAACATGTAGAGCTCTGATATGTTCTTCAGTTCTGTGATTTCAAATGTATGCTGCTTGCTGACTTTCTGGTGCGTCTGCTCTGACATGCTCTGACATTTATTTACACAGATGAATATCTCATTAAAGCTTAGATACAATATAATGACAACGAGATACCTTGAGTACTAAACATACCCTTAATATATATCTATGAGAGAAGATGTAATTCATTAGGAGTCCAGATATGCACAGAGATTGTGATATAGTTTGAATATGCTTGGCTCATGGGAACTGCCAATATTAAGAAACATGGCCTTATTAGATGAGCTGTAGCCTTGTTAGAGGAAATGTGTCACTGTGGAGGCAGGACTTTGAAGTAAAAAATATATGCTTAAGTCTGGCCACTGTAATTCAGAGTCTTCTGCTAAGTTACAGAAGTCTTCAGAATAAGATGCTGATGTTTCACCTCTTCCAGTGCCTGCCTGCCTAGACACTGCCATGTTTTCCACCTTGATGATAATAGACTGAACTCCTGAACCAAGTAAGGCAGTTCCAATTAAATGTTGTTCCTTATAACAGTTGCCTAGATTATGGTGTCTTTTCACAGCAGTAAAACCCTAACTAAGACAGAAGTTGGTATCAGAGACTGTTATATTTATATGATCAGCCTGACTGTTTTTGTTTTGAAGAATGTCAACTTTGAAACTCTGGATTTGTGAAGGAGTGGAATGATTTAAGTGGGGCTTAATGAACGGTCCTAGTAGGAATATGGAAGATTTTGGTGCTGAGGGTAATATGAACTATGCAGACATGACCCAAAATGTTTCAGTGGTGAACAGAGCCTAGAGACTAAGCTTGTGATATTTTGGTGAAAAATGTGACTGCATTTTGCCCTTGTCTGAGGATTCTACCTGAGGCTACAGGAAAGAGATTTTGATTAATTGCATTGACAAAGTAATTCTTAGAAAAGCAAAGCACAGACTCTCTCCTCTGGTTTATACTCTCATGATCCAGATTTGAGGTATAATGGCCACAAAAAAAACTTAGGCCCAGGTGTGGTGGTATCTCCTCAGCCTTCAGTCCTAGGAAATAGAGTCAATCGTCTCAGAGTTCAAGGAAAGTCTGGGACATAGCAGTCCCAAACAGAGAAAAGCCTAGGTCCAGGCCTATTGGTACATGTCTTTAATCCCAGAACTCAGGAGACCAAGTTATACAGATCTCTGAGTTCAAAGTCAACCTGTAGAGCAAGTTCTAGGACAACCAAACTTAAACAATAAAGGAGTTGGAAAACAAGAAAGTAGTAATGATGTAATAGAATAAAGGGGTCCATGGTCCAGGCCTAGCAAGTAGTAGAACTTAGGAGCTACAGTCATGTGTTTCTAGCCTTAGATTCAAGAGTAGAAGGAGTTATTTGGACAACTGATGCTAGTTAGCTGGAGCTAAGAAATTAGCAGTTTTTAAAAACAACCCTGAGATTTCACCTCAGTTTCACCAGTCAAACTGGCTAAGATCAAAAACTCAGGAGAAAACAGGTGCTGGTGAGGATGTGGAGAAAGAAGAACACTCCTCCACTGCTGGTGAGGTTGCAAGCTGGTACAACCACTCTGGAAATCAGTCTGGCAGTTCCTCAGAAAACTAGGCATTATGCTACCAGAGGACCCCAGTATTCCATTCCTGGGCATATACCCAGATAATTCTCCAGCATGTAATAAGGACACATGCTTCACTATGTTCATAGCAGCCCCATTTATAATAGCCACAAGCTGCAAAGAACCCAGATGTCCCTCAACGGAGGAATGGATACAGAAAATGTGGTATATTTATGCTATGGAATACTAGTCAGCTATTAAAAACAATGAATTCATGAAATTCTTGGGCAAGTGGGTGGAACTGGAGAATGTCATCTGGAGTGAGGTGACCCAATGACAAAAGAACACACATGGTATGCACTCACTGATAAGCAGATATTAGCCCAGGAGGTTGAAATACCCAAGAAACAATTCACATATCAAATGATGCCCAAGAAGAAGGAAGGAGAGGCCCCTGGTCCTGGAAAGGCTCAATGCAGCAGTGTAGAGGAATACCAGGACAGGAAAGCAGGAAGGGGTTGATTAGGGAACAGGGGGAGGGGATAGGGCTTATGGAACATTTGGGGAGGGGGGATCCAGGAATGGGGGAAATCATTTGAAATGTAAA
>BDUI01000867.1:110373-121311 GCA_002335545.1 Apodemus speciosus
GGCTGTCCTGGAACTCACTCTGTAGACCAGGCTGGCCTCGAACTCAGAAATCCACCTGCCTCTGCCTCCCAAGTGCTGGGATAACAGGCGTGTGCCACCACACCCGGCGGATTCCAGACATCTTAATTTTATCATTTCAAACTATTTAAACACTGAGTTTGCTCTTCAGCTCATAACAGCTAGTCTTTCTTTATTTCTTTTAATCATATGTGGAGGCCTTTCAGTTTTTAAATATAAGAATCTGCATCTTTATTTAGTTTTCTTTACTCTTAACATCTGGATGCTATTTACTATTAAAGATTCTACTTACTTATACCCTCCTTTAGATGCCACTACTGTGATCAGGTTCACTTCATCTCTAAACTGCTGATCCCACATCACTGCCTAGATATCATTTCTGCTTTTGAAATTTACCTTCTACACTGTAGTTCCAAAGTTGTGGTCCAATTAAAAGAACCTATATTACCAACTAAATGACTCTGTATTACTCAGTCACAAGCATCTTTCTCACCCCAAACTTCTCACTGTCTCCCACAGTCCCCCAGACATAAAAATCTTGTTTTGTCAAATGTTGGCTATTTGTGTTATATAGCAACCTACATTTAAGTTGATTAAGATTAAATATATTTGAGCAATCAGTTCCACATCTAGAGTGCTTTTCTGCCTCTCAATTAGTTTCAAAGCAACTTCATGAGTGAAGCCAATGCTGGCACCCCAGAGATGGACTCTATCCTAATGTGGCTAGCCTCACATAGTGCCTTGTCTGCACCACTGTTTTAGAACTTACTACAGTCTACTCTGCTGCTTCTTTGCCAGCTTTATGAGCTTTGCTGCTTAACTTTAAGTTAATTAGATCCAGAAACTGTATTTTCCTTATTTTTGTAGATACAACTTTCAGCTCAGAAACAAACATGTAATAACTTCAAAAATGCCAATTATTGATCAAACCCCTGCATTTGTCTTTGGGGACATGTGCTGTTCTTTTCTTTTTCAAGTAGCAATTTTGCCTTTAAAAAAGAATTTATCCCTCTAGGTCATGCTTGTTTTCATCATTGTCTTCAAGAGATACTCATGCCACATGCAAAGAAGATTGGTAATTCAAATCATCCAGTATGCCTCACTTGGACTTAAACCTTGTGCTGTTACTATTTCCTTACGTTTCTTTTTATTCTGTTGATGGTGAATTTCTTTATGCCTCCTACAGAATATGGATCATTCTCTAGTGGGTACATTCAATTATATCACAGAAATCATACTTGATCTCTTTAAGAAGATCTGAGCTTTGTGAAGACTACAATTTAGTGAGTTGACCTAGAGCTAATCATTTTTTACTAGTTCATTTATCAAAGAGACAAGCACAACAATAGATGGATTCTGGCAGAGTCTTGGCGCAGAAGCCATATTAATTAATTCCTATTTAAAAGCCTTAGCAGCACTTGAAATGAACACTGGAATCTATAAAGACAAACATTACCAAAGTCCTGCTCCTTTGTCTACATTTCGATGACATCAGAACAACTGAAGGTCATGGATATAAGTGCTAAAAAATTATATCTTAAATATTTAATTCTTTTCATTTTATATATTAAACAAAGCTCATTATTTTGTGCAAAGCACTAGCTCATTAATAATTCTGTAATCTGTCAATTTCAATGTTTTCTTTTAAAAGCAATGATATCACTGCTAAATACTCCTATTTGAAGAAAAAGGCAGTGCTTCTCAAACGTCCCAATGCTATGACCCTTTAAAACAATTCCACATGTTGTGGTGACCCCTCACCCATAAAATTATTTTCATTGAACTTCATAACTGTAATTTTGCTACTGTTATGAATCGTAATGTAAATATCAGTGTTTCCCAGTGGTCTTAGGTGACCCCTGTAAAAGACTTGTTTGACCCTAGGAATTTGAAACTCCTAGATTGAGAACTGCTGCTTAAGGTGACATTTTGTACACCTTTAAATGTTTCTGAAGCAGAGAAAGCTTTCAGATATTATAAATTAATAGAGAAGCACTCATTGCATATGTGTTAGAGATGCAATTACAATTGTGGTTTGTACTTAGCACTACCTTCATACCATATGATTAAAATTGCCCATCTTTTACAGCAACCTGTTCTTCCCATGCTGAGACTGACTCAGAATAGTCAATTAGGAGTTTACACACATCAAAAACTATTATGAATGTTAACATTAGGGGTAGGTATTTATGGAAATCACATTTTTGATTGGTTTATTTTCAAAGATGCTATGATATTGGGAATAGGTAAGTTGATCCTTTTATTGATAGTTGTTAGACCCTCACATTATGCTTAGCCGCTTGGAGTAGGGAACTATCAATTCTTTGTTTTTATCAGCAAGCTGGAATATTGCTATGGTCGCCTAGATGCTTCGGTCACTTGACAGACCTGTGGCGATCTGTACCTCTGCTGTCAGGACTATCAGAAGTGACCACTACTGCTTTAGGAGGTCTTGCTCTAGTCTTGGGTGTTCCAGCCAAGGTACTGAGACCTTCATCACAGGGAAGCCAACTTCTGATTAATTCCACATAATACTTTTCAGCCTGAAACTAATAATCTTTGTCAATGCAGAGGGAGTAACATTTTGTAAGATAACTCAACATAAGACTTAAGATTGATTTTTTGTTCTAGGCTCGTGATTGGTCCTTTTCCAAAGCCCATATTGGTGGATCTAGATGTTCTATGACTCATGAGACAGATACAGAAGTCAATAGCAAGTATGCTATCCACTTTTGCCTAATGAAAAAGCAGTTAGCACGACACCTTATTTTGTATGAGTCTCAGAGGTCTCTTCCTGTGTATTATTTATATAACGTTGTTGCATATTTGAAAAAATAAAAATGTCTTCTTCCTGGTGTTTTTAATAAAAATTTTAGTGCTATTTATCACAATGACCAGAAACAAAAGATAAGACCTGGGGCATTTCATTGAGGAGCAGCAATTACAGATGGAAGCAGTTGAACATTCCCAGATATACCAGTAACCAAGGGCTCCTGTAGGCATGATTTTTTCCAACCTACTTAATAAGGATTCAACTTCTTCTCTAGCCCAGCACCTACCATACATAGTAGAAAAGAAAAGTTATTAGGACATGGGGGAAGTTGACCTGTTTAGAAATAGTTCTTTAGGAGCGAGTCCAATCTTCATTTTCAGGATATTTGCAGTTCAGTCCAGCAGCAAACACCAAATATAAATCAGCAGCTGTAGTCCAGTCCTCTCAGCAGACACCACATGAACCACCAAGAAGAAACCTCAAGGTGTGCCAACATGTCTGAGGCCACAGAAGCCACAGGAACTTCATGAAAAGTTCTTTGGCAAGGGTTTCTCTGAGACATCTCCATAAGTAAATCTCAGCAATGCAGTGTAAGGCAAATCAATACATGAGTGTCCTTAGTGAAGAACAGCAAGGCAGAGCAAAGCCAACTAATGCTCTAGTTCTCACTGTCTTGGGGTCATATTTATATTCCTTCTTAACATCCTGCATCCTTTCATGTGTTTGCTATAGCAGAACATTCTTTCACCCGTCTCTGCTTTAGGAAAACTTCATTTCCTGTTTCTTTCAAATATCTTTTCACCTGTGTGTACTACCTAAATATCATTTGACATAGCAAACTTTCCACAAAAGCAAGAAGTTTCTGCTTTACTCTCCTATGTCCAGTATCAGAGCTGTAGCTATAGAGGGTGCTTAGAATTCCAGAGACTTCTGTGGCTAGAGCTTCTGATACCTAAATCTAGTAACTGAATCACCAGAAGGCAGAGAACTATGGTCACTGTATCCACATGATTCTTAGCAATATCATCAGGGAGCAGCAGAGGAGCTTCAGAGAGTAACTGAGGGCAGAGGATGTGAGAAGATACAAATGACTGTGGAAATACAGGTAAGGTAAGGAAACATCACAGAACACTGCAGCTAGCTGAAAGCAAGAGCTGAGCCTACCATGATAACAAGGCTGTAGAATCTAGATAAATTCAGCAGTGGTCCTGCCACACATAGAGGGTCCCATCAAAAGAACTCCTGGACTGAATGTGTAACCTGTAAACCTCTGAAACTCAGAGCCACCAGGACTAAGGAAGTTTCCCCTTCCCTATCCAGATAGCACAAGAGTCACTGGCCAGCCCACCATTTGCAATAACACTTCATCCACATGATATTTGCTGGGATGTTCTAAAACACTACTATGTCCCTACAAGTGTTGCAAGATTGATTAAATAAGCCCAAACTCGCCAAAGTATACACTTGTACCTCCCTAGATACTTCTAAATGGTCCCACAGTAAGTACTGTACCTAGTCCATTGTATCTCCAGTCAAATAATTATCTATTCTCACATCCATTCTGGGGCATTTGAACTTTGGGTACTACTATAAAAACGCTCAGGTAGGTGTATCATTCACAAGGTGCATACGATTTAAGCTACAAAGAACAGGACGTATCAGAAACGACACATTCTAGCACAAGGAAAAGCCACATCTGTAATGAAATGGAATGGAATTGACAACCTTAGAGAGGTAGAGGGGAAAGTCGGATAGAATCCTGACAGCTCTGAAACCCCTGGGGCGGGATTGCAGTATTCTTATATCTTTGGTGCTGTTGCTCAGGTCTTTCTTCTCAGAGTCAGTAAATAATTCCCCTTTGCTTAAAGGGCCCAGCTGGCCTCTCTCACAGTTAAATTCTAGCTCATATCCATTAATATTTTATGCTAAAATTTCCAGGCCAAAAGAAAGTCACATTTTATGTTCTTCATCTATGAAAATCAATGAAAATGAACAGCAAGTTTAAATAGAGAGCCAGACTGCACGGGTATAGCATCTTAAGGCCTCAGGGTTCTATTCTAATCCCTCTGCTATAGTCTGGAAACATATTTAATATGAAGAAAGCAGAGAAGTTTAGCTTTCAGGTTTCTAGTGTACACAAGTAGAGCGAGTAAGTGCAAACCAGTGAGAAGAACTTCAAAGCTTTAACACAAACAAATAAAAAGGAGATCAATAAATAATATGGGAAAGAAGCATAAAGTAAATTAGCACTTGCTTTAGGCTGAGTGACTGAAAATGAGCATGCAGTTCGTTCTAGGACAGAAGATGCTTTATAAAAGGAGACTACAGTAAAGACCATAATTGTTCTGTACTACAATTAGGTTTGTTACTAAATAGAGAATTTTAGAGTTGAAATGAATAAATTTATGGCATGAAACTTACACAGAAACTTATAAGGAAATAAACAAATATTGGACCTTTATATGTAACCTTCACCATTATTTCTATAACTATCAATTAAATTTAGTTTATCTAGTTGTTTTAAATTTTGGTGAGTGATAAAATATGTAAAATTCACTACTAAAAATGGCCTGCATATATGTTAAGAAAATATTTGTATTTTAAAAAGAATAGCATTTTGGAGTCTGGTTCCAATAATATAAATATTATATTGGAAAAATATAGAAAGCTTGAGACACATTTTAAGTCCATCAGCTCTCATCTTAACCAGCATTCACAGACAAATGCAAATGAGAAAGTAGCAGGAGAGATACATTTGCTGTTTCATCTAGAAACCTCACATATGCATATAAGCTTCCAGTGGTTTCGATTAATTAGTAMATGMAGTTCAAAGGGTTATGTGCGTTCATGGTGTGGTGTACTAAAATTTGCTGTGATATAACTGGATATGATCCTTCTCTGAACAATGAATAATACATGTCTAAAGCCTTAAGATTTCACATGCTCTTTGATCCCATTTTCCTAGAATTTTTCTTAATGAAAAGAATGCATATGTTCAATATTTCATCTAAAGAAGTAAGTCATCTTTTAAAATAAAGTATAACATTTAAACTTTTGTCTATAAATATGAGATGGTTAAGTAATGATGATATATTCATATTTATTACAGATACTACTAATGATAAGATTATTTTGTGGAATAAATCCCTTGTAATTTGAAACTGTAATAAGGCCAAATATTTAAGCTGCACTACCAGCTTCATTGTTTAACAATTCAACTCACKGTGGAGTATATTGCTTATTTTCATAGTTATATGGTTCACTATAACTGACATCACAGTGAAAGAGAACATGTCAATAATGCAGGAAATGACCAAAATTTGAAGCATACATTTTCCTGCACTTTTTGCATTCATTATTCTTGACATCATCATAATAATAAAAAGCTACTCAGTGAAACGGCCTTAAGGTGGAAACTCTGTCTACAATAAGAAAAATCAAAGCAGCAGGTTTCCATAGGAGTTTGAGTGAAATTATATTATGAAAGATTATGTATATCATGTTTCTAGTGCTTTTAAGGCAAATATGTCAATGAATACACAAGAAGGTATATATATATTTTTTCATATATATGAATATATATAACATTATATATACATATATATGAAAAAACATGAATTTTTGAGCACTTGTTTTTCTTGAAATGATGAAACTATAACATGAAAAAGAAAACAAAAGAAGAAAAACATCTTTAAAGACATTTAAAAAAAAACAAGTCATGCAATATGAATTAGAGTGGTTTCCTTTGGAAAAGGGACTAACGGGCTAAAGGTTCTCTTTTTAGTCTGAGCAAGGCTAATGCTTCCCTGAGTTCCCCAGGAAATAAACAGAATGGCAGATATGATAATATAAGGCAAAGGGTAAAAAAATAAGTACAAGTCTTGGATTTTACCTTGGGCTTTGTCATCTGATGGTTTAAAGATTGAACAATTATTGATCTCAATGGATTACTCATGTAGAAAAATCTGCAGATACTTCCTTCTCTTCCCTAAGGATTATGATATTGTGCTAATATGTGGGTGGTTGTGGATATGTTTTTAACTACAATGCAGGCATACACATAATGAGATAGTTCTTAAATATCAAAGCAGACAGATCTGACATTCTAATGAAGAGCAAAGTTAAGCAAAAAAGGACAAACCAAAATAAATCACTAAAATGAAGGAGATTTTTTTGTGAATCATTTTAATCCTCTAAATATTTGGAAAGAAATTATGAGTCCTTTCTAGGTACATCCTTGTTAAGCCTGCTGGAGATGGGTCCAGTTAATTCTGAAGCTATGGAGACACATTGAAACACAAAGAAAACTAATTCCCCAGAATACATAGATATGCAATTCATGTGCTACTAGAAGCCTGTAAGTAAATATCATTTGGTTGTCAGTTTTGTGCCACACAATATTCAGAGAAAAATAGCAAGTGGCACTTTTATCCAGTTAGTTTTGCCCTAGGAGCATTGGTAAGCACTATATCACCAAAATAAAGCTTTGCAATATCACCACAAAGTAGCTGTTATTAACTACCAATGTCATCCACTCAGAAATTATGAGGGGGTAGGGGCTAGTGCCCATGGCTTGAGCATTGTGCTTATTTGCCATTTGAATAAATGTTCTGAGATATGTTTGCTAGAATATTAGCTTCAAGGTGTATGTGTGATAGATAAAGGAACAGGTCTGGAGAAACAAGAATTACATGGAAGAATGCAAAAAAGCTTATCATGGATAGTACCCAAAATGGTCCACCATCTAACATGCCATTCTAAGCATTCCCTTTTTTTTTGTTTGTTTGTTTTTTTGTTTTTTTGTTTTTTTGTTTTTTTTGTTTTTTGTTTTTTGTTTTTCAAGACAGGGTTTCTCTGTGTAGCCTTGGCTGTCCTGGAACTCACTCTGTAGACCAGGCTGGCCTCGAACTCAGAAATCYGCCTGCCTCTGCCTCCCAAGTGCTGGGATTAAAGGCGTGTGCCACCAACGCCTGGCCATCCTAAGCATTCCTACAATAAACCCTCTAACAAAACACATCTGTGTAAATTCATAATAATAAACATTTACATTTGCATCGGGAAGTTTGGGAAAGCATGAAATTTCGAATGTGGTTTGTGTGCAGAAAGAAGCTAATGAGTTTCTGCTGTGAGACCGAAAGACCAGGAGAATAAGGCTCATTGCCAGGGCTTAGGATACTTCTCTCTGTTAACTGTGTCCATTACAGGAGCAAGCATGCCTTTCTTAATGAGGAGCAGAACCTTGGGTGAATGTGTTGAAAGGCAAGCAAGGCGTCAGAAAGAAAAATAACAAAGAAGATATATGCACTAATAAAGTTCAAGGCTTAAAAAACTGGGAAAGATGAGCAGAGTTGGGAGTGCTGAGAACAGATGTAAGAAGTGGCATCACAAAGAAAGACACAGGGGATATCTCAGTGTATGCAGGAGAACATTTTCTTTAACAAAATAAACTCCATTCTTGAACAGAATAAAGAAAACCCAGTTGTCTCTATTGATGGTTTGCACCCCAAGAAATTCTTCTCATGTCTGTTCATGTCATCCTTGTTCAGGTCTTTTTCCTGCTAAAACTCCCTGGGTGAGAACTACTGACCACTAAAGGATGCTGAGGGAAAGAGCTGCCCACCTGATGAATGATACCAAGTGCTCAGGCCTGAAATCATATACACACAAGGAACATTACATAGACTGAGTGGGCAGGACTCACATAGTTAGCCATACAACATATTAAGAGATGTCACAGATTGAAGAGAGGACAGAAGGATACATGAGAATGCTAGGAGGGACGCAATGAGGAGTATGGTAGAGTTAGATTTTCATTCTTTAAATTAAATGCAGTTGTTTCCATTTGGTGAGAAAGTCTTGACTTGTTGAATTTGGCTTCTCATGAGGACGTTTCCATGGATGAGATTAGAGGTGGGGAAGGAGGGAGTGTGACTCTGTACTTAGAGGAAGCCCTGGGAGGCACGTGAGGGAAACAAGGATTATAAAAAATAATACATYGCTGCTTCAGTGAAAAAGGAGAAGAAAAAGGAAGAAATTTTAACAGGATATAGTTGGGGTGGATACAGAGAAATAAGCAAATTAGGAGGGAAGTGTTTTAGGTCTGACGGATAACAATCCTCTTCTTACTGACTGTTACCTATCGTTTCTGAAATCCTGAGGAGACCACATACCTCCGAAACATTTGCCTTGCCTCATCTCTGTACCTATTTTAGGAGCCAGGCAGAATGTATATCGCCAATCATCACCCCAAGTATCCCTTCTGACTTCGCTGTGTTTAAAATTAACCCTTTCCTAGTCAAGCCACTCTTTACTGTTAGACACACATTTCTCACATTCACTAATTTCAAAACCCATCTGGAAAACTCACATTATGGTTTTATCTAACACTATGGGCAGATAAAGAGAGATAGTATTACCCCCATGTTAATCCCTTGGCCATAATTTCTTTCTTATAAAGTAAATGGTGTGCTTTGAAGTGTGTGGATGATGAACAGATGTAAGCTCCTGTTGAAGAAAACAACGACTTCTCTTCAGAAAGAAGATGCTGAGTACTAAGCCACTGTTTTCTTTCTGATGTAGCTGGATTTGTTACAAAGTAGCATGTATGGCATTCTGGGTGGGTTATTGCTTTTAACAACTAAAAAGCTGATGAAAAATTTCAGTTTCCCAAGAAGGAATAGGTTGACAATCCTTTCTTTACTGCTAACTCTGTTAAGGCATGGGCCTCTGCTTGGTATTCAGAAAGGAAAAATTCATTCTGTAGACAATTATTAATAATCCATAGACATAGGTAACCCTTTATTGTTAAGACATGACAAACTGCCAAAGACAGGGATATTCAAGGATCACCTACCATTCACCATAGGCAAAGTATCAGTCTTCCTCCGTCTGTTCAAGCAGAAAATGAGCAGCTCATAGTGATCAGAGACAGTAAATGCCGTATCTAGGAATGAAAGCCTCCTGTTTTCTTTCTTTCTTGCCTTCTTTCTTTCTTTCTTTCTTTCTTTCCTTCCTTCCTTCCTTCCTTCCTTCTTTCCTTCCTTTTTTCCTTCCTTCCTTCCTCCCTCCCTCCCACCTTCCCTCTTTCTTTTTCTTTTTCTCTTTCTCTTTCTACCTCTCTTTCTATTTCTTTCTTTCTTTCTTTCTTTCTTTCTTTCTTTCTTTCTTTCTTTCTTTCTTTCTTTCTTTCTTTTTGACAATATTCTACCTGAAATAGCATGATGGCAGACATGATAGATTACAAGCATAGGACTGCTCATTCGCCCTATGTGTTTACAGAGTTTAGAAAGATATATAACCACCAGATGCTCCTGTGGCTCAAGCTCAGCAGAGACAGGCGTTCTGTTTTCAATCTTGGTTAAATTATTTTGAGCATATTGTTCAGAATAAAATCTTACCAAGCTAATAATCTCTGTATACTGACAAATTTGAAGTTTATAAATGATACCAATTTACCAGTTTATCATTTGAAATTTTAAAGGCATCTTGTTAATCCCCTACAAATTCAAAACTCTCAAATCATCAATCTGTATCAGTAGATCAGCCTGCAGGTCTGCCCTCTAAGTAGTCACTGGGTGCAATGAAAATAACTAACAGCAACACAAATACGAATAATTTATAAAAAAAAAAGCCACTCACTAATTCTAAAATTGAAACCTGAAGTAGAATAAGTATGCAACTATAATAAGCATCGTTAAGTAACTGGCAGTCAAAGAAGTGTCAAAGGATGCAGCCCCGTCTTTTGCCAGGTCTTCAGGGATAGGATGGTGTAAACAAGGTGTGGATCAGGAAAAAAAACCCTCTTTGGAAAAAGGATGTTCCATTAATCAGGAATGGTGACTGGTTATCGATGCTGAAGATTGTACTAAGAATACTGATTGAGAGGGATTAGATAATTCTGTTCCGACAAAATTTTATCAATCTCTAATCCTTAATATGTCTTTGGAAAACTGTTCTCATTTTTTCTACAGCCATATTTTCTAGAGTTTACCAGAAAGCATTGCATTTGTGAGTACTCAATCAGAAATGTGAGGAAACATGCAGGATGTATGCCTTGGTGATTGTAAACAAACTCAGCAATTAAAGTATCTCTCAGTATAGCTCCAATTCAACCCAAAACTCCATGCCTATTTGATACCATATATCAA
>BDUI01000867.1:132519-143925 GCA_002335545.1 Apodemus speciosus
GTGTATGTGTGTATGTGTGTATGTGTGTATGTGTGTATGTGTGTATATGTGTATATGTGTATATGTGTATATGTGTATATGTGTATATGTGTATATATGTATATATGTATATATGTATATATGTATAAGCACATGAACATGCTGAGGTCCAAAGAGGAAGTCAGATCCCTGAAACTGGTGTTGTGGATGATTATAAAAGACCACATGGGTACTGGGAATTAGATCCCAGTACTCTGTAAGAACAACAAATGCTCTTGACCAATGATCTTCTCTCATGCCCACAAATCCACTTTCTATGAGGTACCCAAATGGCTGCCAAGCAACAACTTGAGTTAGCTTAGAAGAAAACCTGTATGTATCATTCTAAGAGTTAGATACATCCAAGGTTCCTGCTTGAATTTCAAAGTGTCTCATGCCAATATCCTGTTAATAGCATCTCCATTCTGCTTATATATAGAAATATTTGCCCTTTTCCTTACATGTCAGTGCCTTGGCTGGATATGTGGGAGAATTCTTACTCRAATTATAAGAAAAATATACCACTAATTGTAAATTTTATTAAGCTAGTACTCTGTATTTTATGTGACATACATTTACTCATTTAGGAGAGATGATATTTTCATTTTACGGTTTAGAAATTCAAAAGCCATATACTAAAAATCTTGGTGGACATCATAATAGATAGCCAAAATATCAAGACTTATTAAAAGTAAGAATTTCCCCCCAAAATTTCCACTTGCCCTTTTGTTTCTCTATTTTGTGATTATAGGTATCTGATGATAAGACCAAGAAACAGGTACCAGGAAAGGTGCTTTAGTGGGTTTCTTGGAGGAGTTCATATCTCAGATTAGTCAAATATCAAATATAAATAAATGGATGAGATGAAGGGAAGGGAAAAATAAAACTCGTGTTTATAATTAGCAAAATGATGTATAATAAGGAAAAATAAAAGAACATCATTTGAAGTGTATGTTTAGCAAGATGTCAATTGAAGTCATTTGGAGGGTTTTATAGCTGTTTTAGGATCATATTTAATATTTTCTTTATCCTATAGGACAAAAAATATGGATTTTTTATTCATAAGCCATTAAAATTGCTTTTTCATGACAGCTATTATATATACATTGATTTACATCATTTATATTATCTTAAAAGCTTCAGGAAAAGCTTACTTTCATTTCATAATATGTATGCTTTCATTTTGTCTTAAAACTACTTTATTATTGGTTATTTAGGAAATTGATGTGTCTCCTTAAATACACTTTTATGCTTAATTAAGTTTGTGTAATCCAGTTTGAATAATACTACTCTAGATGTCATAAATACACGTGAAAACATCAAAGAAGACAACTGTGGAATTTTGCTAGCAGAATTATCTAGAGGATAATTCTGAACTATTTGTCAAAGTGATGTAAAAGAGGATAGGGTGGGTAAAATCCAGTTCAGTTAGACACTACAGAATTTAAATAGCAGCTTCATTAATGAAACAATTTTATATTACAGGAACATTATAGAAATTGTCAGTACTGTGATCCTGGATGTATTTAGAAGTAGAAATCTGTTACATTGGCAGAATAACTTACRCACCTACATACCGAACTGCCTGGGGAGAAAAGCAAGATGGCCACAATCTCCCCTTTTTTCTATCCATTTATCTTCCTAGACACTGACCAGCTGAAATCAGTTTTGATGGTAGGAAAAGAAAAAAAGAGTTAAATACACACACACACACACACACACACACACACACACACACACACACACACACGATTACTCCGAAGAATATCCCATGGACAAGGAAACTCAACAACATCTTCTCTTAGGAAAATGAAGTTATAAGGATACACCTACAGGTTACTGAAGAAAGAGGACATAAGCAGAAGATGATATATTGAAATAATGCAATGATGCCTTCTCAAATGGTACAAATGAATCACAGACTACTAATATTTTATTCCTCTAAAATTGAGGACCACCACTGTTTTCTTAGTCTGGGCCCTTTTTTCAACACTAATTCACGTTGGAAAAACAAAGGAAATCCAATAAGGTTTTTTTTATTGGATATATTCTTTATTTACATTTCAATAAGGTTTTATGAAAGCAATGAGCTGAGCTCAACAGTGACAAAAAAAAAAGCAAGGCTCTAGATGAATCTTTCAACCTATTCTTTCTTCTTTTAAATTAGAGGCAAGGAAAGTGTCCAAAATCAAGGTGTGACAATACCTACTCTAGAGCACAGATACTTATTCTGTTTCCCCTATGTTGTCACACTACCTCCAAAACAAATGAAAGAACAAGAGAAAATGAATTAACTGCTGACAGATTACTTTTAAGCAAACTAACGTTTTTCTAAAAGTCATTTAGTTTAATCTACAATCCTAATGGAATTTCTTTGCTTTCCTAGTTTTCCCAAAGTATACATTAATGGACCTAAACACAATTCACATCTCTTTATTACCCTGTGATCAGTTCTTTATCAGTACAATGCCATCTTCTCTGGTAATTAATCAGAATTGTCAGAGTAAACTGTTGGGAGTATACAGAAACAAGAAGAGGCTCTGCTACCCAATAACAGTGACTGTGATTCAAAAAACATCAGAAATCAATTTGGACAAGACCAAGTAGAACAAAATAAACATACTTAAATGGGAATTTGACCAGCAAGGTGGCTCAGTGAATAAAGGCACTGGCCAGCAAGCCTCAAATCTCAATTTGAAATCCAGGTCTCAAATTAAAGGAGAGAACCAGCTCCTAGATGGCATCCTCTGGCTTCCACACATGTTGTGGCACACATCAATGCACATTAATAATAATAATAATGATAATAATAATAATAAATTAATAATAAGCAGTAGTAGTTGCCTTCAATTTAACTTTCAAGTCTGAATATAGATGAGAAAGCTTTGATTCAGTTGGCTAATCACAGTTTAAAAAGCTGTGGGTTTCCTCTATAGTAGCACATAACTGGAACATGTTATATATTTAATCTGCCAAGTTAGAAAATTAGTCATATGTAAGGGTTCATCTGACTTTTTCAGATTAAACCCTGAAGTCAACACTGGCTGTGAAACAAGGCAATGACCTTCATTCACTACAAAGTTCCCATTTAAACCCATGATCAAAGAGTGTTTCTGTAATTATCATTAGGCATACAAATTGTGTTATGTCATTGGAGGTAATGTACTCCTACATGTATAATTAGTCCTTTTGGTCATTATGTCCCCAAAGGACTTCCCTGCTGTGTGTTTTATACTGCTGCTGTTTGTATTTTATGTGTTTGCACTAATGTTTGAATTTTCATACACATATCCTTAGGGCATGTTATGAAGGGCATGACTCTTAAAATTCAGTCGATATATTAAATTAATGTTAATAAAGGTCACATAGTAAGTGGTCCTAAATCAACTGTCTGTGATTGCTCTATATACTCAAATCTTACAATATGGCCATTTATTAGAGGCAAAAGTTGTCTCTAAGCTCGCCATCTGTCAGATGAACACTCATACGTGCTTAGTGTCTTTCTTTCCAAGATGGATCCTGCCTCAGGACCTCTCTAAGACAATAACCCATGCCCCTCCTTCACAAACAATAAAACCTACAACTTACCTGTATTAATTAGATATACATTAGATAGAGCATTTGTCTTATTAATACAAAGACAACTTTATTTTCTCATATAATCTGTGTAGTGTTATATAAGTAGAAGATATATAGCAACATGCTTACTGAAGAGAGCTCAGGGGATAAATTGACGCTCGTGTGTTACTTGGACACACCAGAATCCAAGAATGACAGGTGCATTGGCACATGCGTGTAGCTCCAGTGCTGGAGAGGAAGACAGGGATCGCAGGGACTCACTACCATCCAGCCTCACCTAACTGGTAAATTTCTAGGAAAATGTGATGTCATCTCAAAGAGGGTAGACAATATACATCAGGGTAACACTGAGGTTGTCCACTGGCTTCTGCAACCACACAAATTCATTTCACCCAGGCACACATGTGCCTGTAAACAAACATACACACACACACACACACACACACACACACACACACACACACACATGCACTTTAAAAAGGAGAGAGTAAAGTCTAATTTTTAGCAATAAAGATTCCAGAACAGTTTGAATTTGACACAGCTTATGCATAGTCTGTAATACTAGACTAGTCTCATTACACTTTTACACAATTTGACAGCTAACCCATAGTGTATGATACTAGACTAGTATCATTACACTTTTATACAATACTTTCATCTTCAGTTTCACATTCCAATTTATAAAAATAACAATGAGAAAAATATGAAAAATATTTTTATCTTATTCAGCACATTTATTTTTTTATTTTTTTMTTTTTTTTATTGGATATATTCATTATTTACATTTCATTTCCCTTTTCCTGGTTTCCCCGCCCCTCCCCCCAATGTCCCATATGTCTTTTTCCCTCCCCCCTTCCCCTATTCACCCCTTCTCACTTTCCTGTTTTGGTATTTATTCAGCACATTTATAATTATTCTTAGTAAGAGCAATGACTCCAGGAGTTGCTACCTCATGTTAAACATATTCGAACTTAGGTTACTACATTAATTATATTTGCATATCCATGTCATAAGAATGGCATCCCAGCATCACACTGAAAAACAAAGGTTTGGCTYAAAACACAAGCTACACTGGTCATTATCTATGTTTTATTCAATAACCTTCTTAACCTTCCATAAAGTACAGAGTAATTCAAATTATGTTGTGAAGTTGTAAGAAGGATGAAGGCAATTAACACAGTCATGCTCTTACATGGGAATTCCTGGTATTTCGTTTTCTTTTTTTAATTGGATTTTTAAATTTGCATTTCAAATGTTTCCCCTTTTCAGGTCTCCCCTTCAGAAACCCCCTATCCCATGGCCCCTCCCCTGCCTCCATGAGGATGCTTGCGCGCGTGCACGCGCGCGCGCAAGCACACACACACACACACACACACATACACACACACATACACACACACACTCACCCACTCCTGTCTTCCCTCCCTGGCATTCCCCTACACTGGGGCATCAAACACCCTCAGGCCCAAGGGCCACTCCTCTCAGTGATGTCCAACAAAGCCATTCTCTGCCGCACATGCAGCCTGAACCATGGGTCCCTCCATGTGTATTCTTTGGTTGGTATTCCAGTCACACAGAGCTCCAGGTAATCTGCCCTGTTGACACTGTTGCTCCCTCCATGGGGCTGCTTATCCCCCTCAGCTCCTTCAGTCTCTTCTCCAACTCTTCCATCAGGGACCCCCTGTGAGCATCTGCCTCTATATTTGTCAGGCTCTGGCAGAGCCTCTCAGGAGACAGCCATATCAGGCTTCCATTAGCAAGCACTTCCCAGCATACACAATAGTGTCTTGGTTTGGTGGCTGTATGTGGGATGGGTCCCCATGACTTATGTTCTCAACAATTTCAGAAGAGACCTGGAGCTAGGGTTTCCTGAAGTGTGGTTTTAAATATGAGCTTGGGGGATAAGGAAGGGGTAAAGTTATTGTTTATATTTTTCTGTTACGACAACACTGGAAATTTGTCAGAAGCATCTGTGCTTTAAACAGCACAATGGATTCAAAATTGGCAAGTAGGATTTGGAAGTTAATTTTGAAGATTTATGATACCACAGTGTTCATATTTAGCAGTTGTCAATTTGTTACCGGCAACTGCAATAAAAATCAGCAAAACCTGAAATCTTCTCTGCCAAAGAGACAGCTGTTTCTGAACACAGCAGCTTTGGGGATGTGGTTGCTTTTCTTAGCACAGCAAGCTATATTTGAGATACTCTATTTTTATTTATTGGAAATTTTTCAAAAGAAGAGATTTATATTATTTATCTTTACTTTGATAAAGTAAGGATGAGAAAGTACGGTGTGCTTATTCCAACAACTCTTTTAAGCCATGTTTTCAACCTGGTGGTATTTTGATCTTTTTAATTTAAATTTTTATTTTATTTTTTAATTGAATATTTTATTTATTTACATTTAAAATTCTGTCCCCTTTCTCACGTTCCCCTCTGCAAAGCCCCATCCCATCCCCCCTTACCCTGCTTCTCTGAGGGTGCTCCCCCACCCACCTACCCACTCCTGCCTCACCACCCTAGAATTCCTCTACAGGGGGGCATCAGGCCTTCACAGGACCAAGGGTCTCTCCTCCCATGATGCCAGATAGGGCCCCTTCAGCTCCTTTGGTCCTTCCCCTAACTCCACCATTGGGGTCCCTTTGCTCAGTCCGATGGCTGTCTGTGAGCATTCCYATTTGTATTGGTCAGGATCTTACAGAGCCTCTCAGGAGACAGCTATATCAGGCTCCTGTCAGCAAGCACTTCTTAGCATCTGGAATGGTGTCTGCATGTGGGATGGATTACCAGGTGGGGCAGTCTCTGGGTGGCCTTTCCTTCAGTCTCTGCTCCACTGTTTGTCCCTGTATTTCCTTTAGACAGGAGCAATTCTGGGTTAAAATTTTGGAGATAGGTTTGTGGCGCCACCTCTTACCAGGGGCAGGGAGGCCCAGGMCTAACCTCTGAAGATGGTCTCCACAGGTTCTCCCTCTGCTTTGTGGGGTATTTCAGCTAATATCATCCCCATGGGGTCCTGGGAGGCTCTTGCTTTCCTGGCATCTGGCAATTTCTGGTTGGTATCCCCAGTTCCCGATCCCCCATTGCTACATACCCATCCTGCCATACTTCTTTTATCCCCTCTCCTTCCTTTCTTCCTCTCAAGTCCCTCCCACCCTCCACATCCCTTGACTGTTTTGCTCCATCTTCTAAACAGGACTGAAGCATCAGCTCTTTGGTCTTCTTTCCTCTTGAGCTTCATGTGGTCTGTGAGCTGTATCATGGGTATTCCATGCTTTTTGCCTAATATCTACTTTTCAGTGAGTACATATCATGTGGTATTTTGATCTTTGAAGAATCATTTGGCACCATTTTTAAAAAAATGTGTCTCAACTAGACACCTAGACACTGTGGGCACTTGGTGTGTGGTGGCCAGGAATGCARGAACATGCTTAATGGTACACAGAAACACCTCCACAGTGAAGAATTCTTTCTTGTCCATGTCAGTAAAGCCAGGACTGAGCAGCAGTGATTGAGATGAGATATTTATATTGCAGGAGGGTTTACATTTATGGACAAGCCCACTTTTGTCAGAACTGTTCAGGTAGGGAATTACAGTCAAGCACAGGCTGTGGTATTAGAATAACAGAATAATCCTTTACATGGAATTTTAAAAGTATGTTTGCACTGGTGTAATTAAGTTATCAGCACTTACATAGAATATGTTTCTATGAATAACATTTTATAACTGGGCTATAAAAAATGAATCTTTAACTAAAACTGGACAGACAGTTTCTTTGAATAGTAATTAGTTTTAAAATGCACATTCATTAATATTCTTTACCTACTCCCTAATGAATATCAAATGAATATTAAAACTGGAATATAATTTTACTTCTACCAATTACCTCATCATGTTCTTAAATTAAAGATATTTACAAGTAAATTTATAGCAAATAATATTAAGTAGATAATATTAATCACTTCACACATATTAATCATAATTCTTCCAGATAAAAGAAACAGTCATGTTCTGTATGAAAGTAAGAATTAAGAGCTCACATTTTGCTGAGTGCCAGTCTCTCTCCATCATTGGAAAGTGCTCTTAGCCAACATCGATTTATCTCAAGTATTTATTTAACATGTAAATGTTTACAGCAAAAATATGTAGCCCATTGACAATAGAGAAAATTGGAGAATAGGAAATAAAGGAGTAGAGATTAGTATAATCCAGTGATGACCACATTATCTAGCTAAAATGTAGGCATTCCTATAAAATGACCTCTGAGRATAAATCACTTAGATGAAATTGAAGGAAGACCTATGATAATGATAGTTCAAAACATGAAAGTGCTCAAAAATTTCAGTCTTCAAAACACCTTTCACTGAAGTCCTTATGAAATAGTGTCTCTCTCTTATGTTAATGTAATGAATGTTGGTATAGTTCTTACAACATGCTTGAWTACAGTCTAGCTGTCTTCTGGATATGAACTCATCTAATTCTGCTAAAGGCCCCATGACATAGGTACATATATAGTTCCCATTTTATAGAAAAACCGAGAGATATAGATATCTTCACCCATGATACCTCACCAACATGGCCCAAACAAGGCCTGAACGAGGATAAAAGACATGTTAACACTGAAAGCAGGAATCTCACAGGTCCAACCCTAGACAAAAAACTACAGACAATCAAGTTATGCTGCTAGTGAGAGACTTAGTCTTCCACAAAGATACACCCACAATTAGTTATCCAATASCAAGTACTGAGCCCCCAAATCACACACATACAATCAACACTAAAAGGACTCCAACAGTTGTAGGTATATATTTATGTGCACAAATGTGCACTAATATCTCTCTCTCTCTSTSTSTSTSTGTGTGTGTGTGTGTGTGTGTGTGTGTGTAAAACAATAGCAATTAAAGCAAAAGAGATCATGTATTTGAGAAGAATGGGGGGAGAAGGTAACATGGAAGTGGTTAGAGAGATTAAAGGGAAGAAAAAAACAATGTAATTCTGTTTATATTAAAAATAACATAAAAATAATACTTCCAAGGTCTCACAGCTAGTTATCTGAAGTAAGATTTACTCATTGCTGTCTGTCCCGTGACTGTCAGCCTATGACTCTACATGGGTTTCTTCTCTTTGTTCCATAACTTCTTATTTACCCAAACTTACCCAGGTGGTGTGACCTTGGAGGGGGCAAACGTGTGCAAAATTACCTCTCAAAGGGTATAGGAAAATCRTAGGGAGACAAGGAGACAATGTGGTCTTTCTGGACCATGCACTCATCAAATTGATTTTCCTAAAAAAATCTTAGAATTCAAGGCTCAAACAGATGTGAATTAAGCACATTTCATCTCTTCTGTTTACTACTTTATACTATACAAATTAAGTAAAAACTTATCTTAGTGGGAGGTAAAGTTTAGATGAGTATTCATGGCAGGATCTCTTCGGTTCCATTCCTAGACATGAACTGCTATCATTAGATGTCTTGAATGTTGAGTGGAAGCATCTGGAGTTTAGATGACATTGTAGCAACATAACTGGCTTCGCAGGCTCATGAAGTCTTTGTCTTCTTGGTCACTTTGGGTAGTGATTCCCTATTACTTCTTAACTGTGATAATACCATTATGTCTTTTTGATAGTATAAGAGTAGGTACTGGGATACCTCCAACTTAAGATGTATAAAACAAGTATATATCCTGCCGTCTACTCCTCTTGTGTGTATTTGCCTCTTTTTGTTCTAGAGCTTTCAGAAGTGCTGTCAAGCTGTTAGTGTATGCTCTCTCTAATGTTTTTGGAGGCATTCAGAGCTACAAGTTCCCTCTTAACAGTACTTTCAGGACTGTGCACAATGGAGGAATTAGAGAAAAGACTGAAGGAGTTGAAGGGGTTTGCAACCCCATAGGAAGAACAACAATAGCAACAAACCAGACCCCCCAGGGCTCCCAGGGACTAAACTACCAACCAAAGACTTCACATGGAGGCCTCCAGCTGCGTTTGTGACAGAGGATGACCTTATCTGGTATCAATGAGAGGAGAGGTCCTTGGTCCTGTAAAGGCTGGATGCCCTAGTATAGAGGAATGTCTGCTCTGTGAGGTAGGAGTGGGTRGGTGGGTAGAGAAACACTCTCATAGGAGCAGGGGGTGGAGAGATGGGATAGGGGTTTTGCACATGGCAAAACAGGAATGGGGATAAGATTTGAACTGTAAATGAATAAAATATCAAATTTAAAAAACAAAACAAAACAAGTATACATGTCTGTGATTTTTTTCCCAATTGTTTCTTTGTCTGGATGTAGAAAACAGGAATATAATGCAGAGCTTGGAGGACCATAAGGCTTTATTGGACAATGGCCTACAGTGTAAACAGCTTTGACATCCTTCAACTACATCATAAGGTCTGACACTGAACAAAGTTGGGTGATGCTATGAGCTAGATGTAAGAATGTTTTCTAAATTATGGCACTAAAAGTCTGAGTTGTTATGTCTCACTTTTATTATACTGACTATAGTGAATATATCTCTACTACATTATCAAAATGCTAGATTTTTTTAAACCTTAAATTGCCTTATTTTAAACATTAAGGTGTTCATTAGATTGAGCTCAGGAAGTCTAGTGGAAGAGTTGGGGGAAGGATTGAGGAACCCAGAAGGGATAGGGACCCCACCAAAAAAAATTACTTTGTTTTAAAAGAATTTCATTTCACTACCATTCCTCTCCAGGAAAGCTTTGGTGAAGTCCATTACCCATGAGTCTTCTTATTCGATTGATTACACAACTCTGCCACCAAATCACCTCGACAGTTCTTTGTAGATTCAAATTTTAAAACAGATGTATAGCCACAGCACTTAAATATTGATTTATAAATCTATAAGCTAGAACTATGGCACAGTACATCAACTAGATAAAATATACTTAAACCATCTGCAATAAAACACTACTTTTTAATTTTCACTTAATCAGGTAAACAAAATAAAGTTCATGTGGCCAGAACATTAAAAATGGTCTAAAAATATAAACTTATTATGCACAGTAATAGCCTTATGATTCTCACAAGTAAAAAGATTTTTTGTTTTGTTCTCTCCTCATGGGATTGGGGTGTAATGTTTAGTTTTGAATGGGGCTTCCTGATACTGGTGAATTCCTCAAACCACCCATGATGGCCTATCTGGGCCAGTTATTCTTGAGGGAAATATGTTCATAAAATGGCTTCTGTTTCTCTAGAAGGTTCATCATCATGGTCATCTTCCTGTGCTTGTACAGGCCTAGAGAGAAGAGCACTTTGTATCCCTCAGACCTAGCAGATGACAAAATTCCCATATAGCCTTTATTTCTCTAAATATCTCACTTTTAAAATTAAAGAAGTATTGCTTGATTTGGCCTCGATAGTTATCTTCACAGTACAAAGCTTAAACAATTTTGTTCTTTATGCATCATGCATAACTTACTCAAAGAATAAAAGATGTAACCTAGAGCTTTAGTGTGTATATATATATATATATATATATATATATATATATATGTGTGTGTGTGTGTGTGTGTGTGTGTGTGTGTGTGTGTGTGTGTATTCAAAAAGCTATAAAGATTATGCTTGTTACATATTTTAAATTGCTTATCAAGAAACATTATCTTGGGAAAATTGAAAATAGTTTAACTATTATTTTTTTCTTTTTTTTTATTAGATATATTCTTTATTTACATTTCATTTCCCTTTCCCTGGTTCTCTGCCCCCCTAATGTACCACATGTCCTTTTCCATCCCCCTGCTCCCCCATCCACCCCTTCCCACTTCCCTGTTCTGGTATTCCCCTACACTGATGCAATA
>BDUI01000868.1:38278-56895 GCA_002335545.1 Apodemus speciosus
CACCTCCTCGCTTCAATGCGATAGTGTGGCCCCTTCCGCCACGGAATGAAGGTCTCTTTTCCTAATGGCAAGCACTCGGGTTCTCGAAACAAAATACGACAAGAAGGAAAGGGCAACTGCTCAGTTTCCAGGAGCTCAGCACTAGACCGGAGGGCATGTGCCCTCTAAGTGACACATCTGAACTGCGCTGGTGTCCCCGGCTCGGCTTGTCTTCGTGCTGGGTCCACACAACCACCTTTGGTCCTCCCAGGGAATAAATTAAATCTGCATCTTGTCTGTGTTGCCTGGAAGAGACTCTTCAATTATTTATGGAGCAATAGCAAGGGGAGGCACATCGGGGTTGGGGGAGGAGGCGTGTCCTGCCTCCTGCCTCCTGTCTCCTCCAGGCCAGTGTGTTAGTAAGTCCAGTAATGTCTAGAGAAAATAACAMGACCAGAGGCAGCTAAAATATATGAACTCAAAAGAAGCAGTACATCACTCTCTGCTACTTAGAGACTCCTCTCAGGCCCGCGCAACTGCCCTTGTATTGTTTTTGTCTAGGATGCGGCAGGTAGAAGACGGGTGCCCACCTGGAGAAGGCTGGGTTAAGAAACACGTGGATCTCGTGTTGAAGCTTTCGAACAGAGATACGAAATTTGAAAAATTGTAAGTCTGGGATGTCCAGGTAACGCTGGTTTCCGAGTTCGGTTCCTTCGTAGGTAGGTCTGTTTGGTATGTTTCAACTTAATAGGAAGTCAGAAGGCGTGGCTTGGCTCTGCAGAGAGCTTACCAGGGATGAGCTCCTGCAGCCCTCGGAGCTATTCGCTGGTATTTTGGAAACTCTGGTAGCATAGAGGCTCATAAAGGGCCTCAGAGGTATTTCTTCTCGGGAATGACTTTCTTACAGAGATGAACTTCCTGTTCCCCGACGGTGAAATTACTTTAACAGAGTGAGAAACAAAACAAAAACGTTCTGCATAAAAACGCCCTTTCAACAAACTCTAAGATGTGCCAGGATAAAATTATCTCGGTGACAGACGTCTGATTTTCTCAGAGCACCATTAGTTAATCTAACACAGGGAATGGCTTCAGTATGGGATATCCGAATATGCTCTAGAGAATGACGCATAGTGCACAACGCCTTGGGGAACTGTGAGAGAGACTCCAGGAAGAAAAGGCAGGGCGGCCTTTGTCACGAGTGCATTTTGTTCCCTGGATTGTTCTTGGATGTAATTGTGCACCTCCTGCAACAAACATTTATATCCAACATGTAAGATTTGTTTATTCTTGTTGGATGTCCAAACATAGCTATAGAACCCCACCTGATCCGGTACCCTGAGTCTGGATCTGGCCTTCTGATTTGCTTCTCTGATTTCCCAGATACAGACTATAGTATGTGCCTGGCAATTGTGTGTTCACTGGTGTCCTGAGGAAGTTGCATAAAAGGGCTGCTCTGTTACTATTTAGGATATGTTTACTGACATTTATTTACATGTTTTTCTGATTATGTTTTTCTAAACGCAGACAATCTTCCTTGGATCACTTCTGTCTTTGCTACCTTTGTATATAAAAGTATACTAAAACAGACTAAGATTGTCTGCAGCATTAGACTGTAATCTGCCTCACTCTTTCAGGTTCTCAGATGCCAGGTCTCRCAGACACAGATCTGCACATGTCCGGAAAAGAAAAATGACAACGAGGTAGTGATACAGGGAAAGCAGATACAATACTGAAGGGAACTTGGGAGATTCTGGAGAGTGCCTATTTCATAATTTTYCCCTAAAACTAGGTCTAAAAAATTGTCTCATCACAGTTGTGTGAATAAAGCAAATTCTAGTTATTATTTGTATTTGTATTCTTGTGTACTAGGCATGTGTATGTATACAGTTCACATGTGTTTGGGGGATATGTGTGTGCTCCATGTGCGGGTCATGTATTCACTCACATGTGTAGGATGAACGTGCATATATAAGGTGCATCATTTGGAGATTGGTCTTAGGTGACTCTTCCTTGAAGGATGTGCCAGTTTTATTAAGGAAGGGTCTCCTGCTGAACTCAGGGCTCATCAAATTGACTAGTCTGAGTAGCCAGATGGCCCAGATAATCCCTGTTTCCACTTCCTGAACACTGGAATTATAAATAGGCTACTAGGCCCACCCAGTGTTTTTGTGGATACTGGGGATCTGTCTACTTTTCATGCTTATTGGGCAAGCAACTGGGACCTGGAGAGATGGCTCAGTGGTTAAGAGCACTGGCTGCTCTTCCAGAGGTCCTGAGTTTGATTCCCAACAACCACATGGCAGCTGTCTGCAATTCCAGTTCCAGGGAATCTGACATTCTCAAACACCAATGCACATAAAATAAAAATAGCTAAATTATTGGGCAAGCACTTTATTTAGCAAGCTACTTCTCCATTGCAGAAATTCCATCTTATAATGAATATGAAAAGCACTCTGTATTTCAATTTCCAAGGAATACTAGTAAGCCTAGTTTTATTGGAAGACTAGCATATCAAATATATTGTATTATATGGACTTTCTTTCTAGACCTCCAAAATTTCTTAGACCTTATATATTTCTTCCAACATCCAGGTCAGAAGTTAGTTATTACATTATTTTACTATTAAAGAAATTAAGAGATGGGAAATTGAACAATTTGAAATTCTACACTGATGTAGTGGATTCACTTGTTCTAATATTAGCAAATACCACTTTATATGTGTGATAAGCACTAATTTGTTCTCTACATTTTAAAAAGCACCAAATTTGGGCTTATACCTAGCATTGAAGCTATTATCAACTGTAGTCTATTGAGTTTGAGAACTCTGTAGAGTGCATGCCTAGYATGTTCGAGGTCCTGAGTTTGATTCCCTTCACTATGTAAAGCATATGTGATGATACACGTGTACTCTCAGCACTTGGGAAGTAAGGCAGGAGGATCCCACATTCAAGGCCATTCTTAGCTGTGTAACAAGTTGGAGCTTGGTCTGGGACACGAGTACCTGTCTTAAAACAAGAAAACAAACAACAAAACAAACAAACAAACAAAAAACAGCTAACCACTCTACAAATAGGAAGGCCCACAGGTTTTGCTAATAGTATTCTCAAATTCATCCCTTTCTTCTTACACTTGCTTAAACTTTTCATTGGCATCTATATGCATACAGAAAAAAATGTGTGATGAGTCCCCTCACCTCTATACTTTTAACAAAACAAAATGGCAGAGGCTGCTTGTAGGTTGAGGAAGGGGAAGACCTGTACAATGGAAACAGGTGAAAATGAGGAAAGTTTGAGTGTTATAACAGATTGTGGATCCCAAAGACAACTGCAGTGTTACCCTCCCAACTGTTTCTGCAGTCCGACTCTCCAATGCTCCAGAAAGAGTAGCACCTTATTTCTCTGTCTACTGAATCAGCTGGGTACTGTAATAGTCTGATCAATAGGACAGAATAATTCCAACATTTCACCATTTCTACACTAGATCTATTACGGGTTTGATGGCTTCTTTCTCCTGGAATGTTTGCTTTGAGTATGTTCTCTCTTAGAAACAAGCTCCAGGCTGTAATTGGTACTCTTGTACAATCCCAGTGGAGCTATCCAGTATAAACTTCCAGCATGATAAAGGAAGCATCTTTTATAGCTAGACTGGTCAAGAACTTCAGATGACCTTAACACCTGAGTCCTGGTGTCTAAGGGATCCTGTGAGGGGATGGTCAGCTGAGCCTTCATTACCTATAAACATATGTGAGATAGTAATGAATTGTTTAAAAGCCACCGAAACTTGGGGAGCTGAGCTACATAGTGAGACTCTTCTCATTCCCTAACTCAAAACAAACAAACCAACTAAAAACAAACAGAACAAAACAACAACAACAAAAAACAAAACACAAACAAAACACCCAGTAACCTTGGGATGCTATGTTAACTAAGAACAAACTGGGATGCGTACCAGAACACAGGTCTAGGAACTTGGCTATGTCAGGAGGAAAGCGAGAAAGACAGATGAATAAGATAGCTCCAGATATAGTTTCAGATCAAAAGGGTGATGGATTTGAGGGGAAACTTTGGATGCAATATCATTTGGTAAGAATGTGAAAAAAAGAATGGCCAGTGAGTTTAAGAAATGAATAAATATTTGAAATATCAGATAGTGTAGAAATGTACAGAGAACTCAGCCAAAAGGTCACAGGCATGCTTGAGAGAGGGGCTATGCTGAGGCTGCATGTTACAACTTTGAAGGATACCATCTGCACGGGACTGGGACTTGCCCATCTGTGCTCAGCTGCACGGATCGGAAAAGAAAGCACAGGATTGGTTTGATCTGGGACTGAGGTTGAGGGGAAACTGAATAGATGACTGAGGGAGTTGTGGACCCAGGCAGGCGGTAGCTGAAGCAGTGCCCAKKATTTCAGCCTGTTTGGGATCAGAAAAACCCAATGTGAAAAAAGAGAAAAAGGAGAAGAAAGCATGGATTGGAGGTCACCGAGATAAGCTGCACGAGACAGGCAAGTACTACGGAAGCTGGAGAGAGTGGGTGCGATCCAGTTACGGAATGGGACTGAATCCTTTGATGCACTGCTTCATGCAATCGTCAGTAATTAAGAGTTACACAAATAAAAATATTTAAAGACCAACCTAAAGAAAGGGAAGCTAAGTTTTTCACATGTCAGAACTTCATTAAGTCTGTGGTTGGGAAAATGATGTTCATGAAGAATAAAAGCGAAGATTTGTTYGTGTGTGTGTTTTACTMATTTAAGTTTTTTAATCAAGGGTGTGCCGAAGCAGACTGGGATCCATTCATGAAACCCAATAGCAGGCAGTCCTTTCAGTATCTGCATTCAGGGTAACATAAAGAAGCAACAGTTTATTTGGGCTTAAGGTTCTAGAGAGAGTTAGGTTATAATGGCAGTAAGTGGGGGAGGGGTGGGAAGGGATGGCAGCAAGTCRAAGAAATGGGAAACCGAGATCACATTTTCAACCACAAACAAGAAGCAGAGAGATTGCCATGTGGAGCGAAGTCATGAACTCTCAAAGCCACCTCAAGTGATGTATTTCCTCCAACAAACCTGTATTACCTCTGCTGAACAGCGCTGCTAAGTGAAGATCAACTGTTCAAATACTTAGCTTATGGGGCATTTTCCCCAAACTACCACACAGGACATTTGCTTCCTTGAAACCAGAATTTAAGCAGCTAACCACTTCCATCCCTGAATCTTGCTTACCATAAAATAAAGAATATTACTTTATTCCTCCCTCATCTGTATAAACTGTTAGTGGGCACCTTAGCCTGCACAATGTCCTCAAAGTTCATGTGTGGAAGATTGGAAGAGTATTTCATCATACTTTTGTTAGCAGCATGAAGCATAATGGTTGGACTAGAAAATATATGATTAATTAGTTGTCACAAGACACATTCTACTTAACCCTGTGCCAGAACATTCCAACACTGAAGGAAACAGGCAATGAAGCAAGCTAAATAAGTAGAACTCAGCACTRTGCAGACACAGTTTCTAGCCAGATGAATTGAACTGAAGAAGGAAAAAAGATTAACTATGACATGATTATTTTAGGAAGAGGAAAGCCACTATGCAGCTCCTCAATTAAGTCAACGGCAGGCTTTTGCTCAACCCACATGCACAACCCCACTCCTGGTTAAAAGTTACAAAGCCAGTAACCTACCACTTCATCTTTAATTAGTAACAAAGATTCATCTTTGCTTTACTAATTCTATGACATCGGCATTGAAAAACATGTTAAATATACCAATCACTTATTATTATCTAAGTATTTTCTAACTTCATCAGTTTATCAAGTAATGTAACTAATATATTAGAATCCAGGGCTCAAACTGACTTGCTCTTACACATTATCTTTTGAAAGGATTTTTGCTCTTACACATTATCTTTTGAAAGGATTTTTCTCCTTCCAGTTCAATTTCTAAATAACTATCTTCATTCTTTCCATTTGCTTTAGGATAGTAACAAAAAAAAAATGAGTGAATTAGCACAACAGCAACAAAGGGTTACTAGGGATAGGAATAAAAACTTAATCCCAAGAGGATTTCAAACTCATGGGTTTGAAATAAGACACAAAAAATTTTCATCATCGAGGCAAAGCAAGCCTGAGGATTTGGAGCTGTTACTTTGTATACTAAACTATATTAATATTTTTTTCCACTTGTGCAATAAAAACTGATTGAGAATGGCTTAGGAGTGAATAAGAGGGCAATAAAGTGCTTTGTGACTCACTCTCTGAATTGTAATATTGACTTGAAAGGTTTCATTAAAATTAGAAGCCTTTTAGCTTGTTCTGTTTCTATTAAATAGGAATGCATTAGTGTATTTTATTTCAGAAAAATCAGAAAAGAAGAATATGCAATAACGGGTGTAGAAATATTGCATTATATTTTCGTGCAGATGAAAAAATATACACACTCATGAAATCGCCACACAGTTTGAACTCTTCTGCAGCATTCTTTAACCAGCCTGCTCCAGTGGCAGTCCCAGGAGCCACCGCAGGCATTAAGCTGGCCACTAAAGCCCCTTCTTTTCTACTTCCCCTTGAATGCAGTAGGGAGGAGCTCGGTTTCCTGCTGAGAACAGTTGAAAGTGAGGCACTCGGTGGTGGATTCTACTTAATGGCCATTCTGTTTAGTGAATGAAAATTATCTAACAGGGAAAAATAATTGTCCTCATTTTTCCTTCCAAGGGCACTTATTAAAATGGATTTTAAAAATGAATATGCAAAGATACAGCAAATTAAGCTCACTATATCAAAACAACAACACACTTGAAGATATTGAGAATACCCACTATTCTGTTACAGAAGAGGAAAACACCATATTGTCAATATATATTTTTTCATTACTTCTGGCTGATAAAAGTCGATGACAAGGAAGGATTTTTATATTCCCTCAAGCTTTCCCTAAGAGGAAAACGTGCATCAAGTGCACAGGAGACTAAAGCTTGCCTGTGATAGCCTGTATGTTTGTGCCTGCCCCCAAACTCAAACCAGGAGAATGAACACTCACTTTGATAGCACATGGAGATGCACATTGGAGAGGCATAAAATTCACATGAGGCCACAGGAAGAAGGGTCACTATGATGGGGTTCACAGTTTTATAAAAAGAAATACATAGATGGGAGATACAGCTCAGTGGGTAGATGTGCCTGCCACACATGGCATGCACATACAGGCAATGTATGTGTGAGCCCCCAGGCCTACATAGGAGAGGGAGAGAACCGACTCCACAAAGTTTTCTTCTGACTTCTACATGGGTCTATTCACACACACACACACACACACACACTAAATGTAATAATAATAATAATTCAAGAAAATATAAGAGCTAAGGAGATGGCTCAGCGAGTAAAATTACTTGCTACATACGTGTGATGGCAATAATACACTCGACATTCTAGCTCAGGGGTGATCCAGACATTTCCTTTGTTTCATCCAAGTTCCAGCACTATCATGGTCTAAACTCACGTGTGGGGCGGGGTGGGGGGGCTGTGCAGAGGCTCAATCATSAAGGTGATGATGACAGCAAGTGAGACCTTTGCAAGTGGGACCTTTGGAGAAAGCTTGGCTCATGAGTRTGACGCCCTCACAAATGGACCAATAAATGAGGTCCAGGACAGGTTCTTTGCCGCTCCAACCATGTGAAGACACAGCTAGAAGGTACTGTCTAGGAACCAGAAAGCAAGCCCTTCAGATAAAGAACTTGCCATGGGATTTATCTGATCCTCCAGACTCCAGACATAACTTTCCTTTATTTGTAGGCTTCCCAGTCGACGTGGTCTCCCTCAAGCAGCCCTATTGGATTAAGACTCCCCCCACCCTCCTACACAACCTCTCTCCTCCCAGCTTGCTTGYGTAGAGAGCTCYAAGGAGATGACCCTTTCAGTGGACGGCCTGTGACGTCCCAGCTCCCTGGATGCATTCTCTCTTAGTGTCATCCACATTGCCCTTCACTCGGCTTTGATTCCAAGGCCCCTGCCACCACCATTTTCCTCTGCCCGTTTTTCCTCCTCTGCATGCTGTTAGATAATGAAAGAGATAATTCCTCCTATAGCTGCTCTGACCTAAGAGGCGTGAGAAGAGAATGTCCTGTTTGATGACAACTGAATTCATGACCAGACCTTCCTAGACTTACCACCAGAAATGCTTTTCCTAACGAGCACTGGAAGCTAAACATTACCCCTGTGTAGACCTATAYTGGCTTATCTTATTCTGGCAGGGGTACATTGTGGATTTGGTCTAACTCTTGTATTATGTTAATTGGGTTCCCAAAATTGCACAAGAATCCGCATGTAAGACGCCGAGGGCCCCTGCCCCAACTTGGTTTTCATTGGTAAATAAAGGTGCCTGTGGTCAAGACTAGGCAGGGGGACAGAGACGGGACTTGAGGATTCTCAAGCAAGGGGACCGAGAGAGGAAGGAGGATTTAGAACACCTATGTTGGGAAAAGGAGAAAAACCAGGCCTGAGAATGGCAGGACAGAGAGACAGCCAAAACATGTAAGAGTCAGGGATCGTGGCCCAGGAGGGTTGCAGGCCTGGGTCTGGGTCTGGGTCTGGGTCAGCCAGGATGGAAAATAAGTTTTAGTAAATAATAATTCAGGAATATTGGAGTGGAGAGTGTGTTAGCTGAGTGGAGGTTTGGGAGTGGCCGAGCCATTGAGCTGTTCAAGGCATATTAAAATAGAAGGCCATGCATGCGTGCGTGCGTGCGTGCGTGCGCGCATTCATTCAGAAATCCAGAACACTGGAGCGGGTGGTGAGGAACTTGTGCCACTGCCATCCCCAGGGCGATTTGAGTAGCTTTAATCCCCAACTGCAACAGGAGTATTAGCATTTTAATCTTTAATTAGCTCAGGTATCATGAATTGTCCCATGCTCAGTGAACTCTGACATTTCCCTTTGGCTAACTATCCAGTGAGTTTCTTCACTGGTGTATGTCCTCTGGCCTAGAGACTTAACAAAATTGACTTCGAGCTATCTCAAAGTTCGAGCACAGTGTTTTTCTATTAGTATTTTGCTGTGGTTGTTCTCTGACAAGAGTGAGTCCTTTAAACCCTCGATAAAATTAGCCATTCTCTTCGGTCTTCAGTCTGAGCAGCTGAAGAAGGCTGAGGGGACCGAACATGAGCTCACATATCACGGGCACACAGACACCTCCTCAGCGAGGTGGCTGAAGTGGTGCCTGTATTAGACAGCTGTCTCAGATTCCACAAAGACTTCCCATTTGTTCGGTGACCCGGTCATTGGTCTATATTTATCTAACTTAGGCATAAAAGCATTTGCTCCCGTTTGGGCTCCAGCAGGGAATTCTACTGTCTAAGCTTTTATATCATTTCTTTTAATTACAATGATTCTTTCTTCAAACTTTCCTTATATTTCCCTCCCTCCCTTCTTCCCTCCCTCCCTCTCTCCCTTCTTTCCTTTCTTCCTATGTTTACTTCTTTATTTAYCATTTTCTCCTTTCTCATAGATCACACCATTACTGAAGCAGTTCTGAATGCTTCCAAGTCTAAATCGCTATCCCTGAACCTTCTTTCAGATTCTTAAATTTCACCTGTCCGATAGCCATGGCTCTTATTGAAATTCTTAAATGTGCACAGGAGAAGAGTCCACTCAGGAACCTGCCCAGGGAAGGCGGCGGATAACCGACACAGCATAAGAAGCCGGAACGGTCAGAGAGCGGCGGTGGCCGGGCCGGACCTCACCCGTCCTTAGGGAAGCCCTTGCTTTTCATTTGGAAGAGTTTCATGACTGACTTAACGTTTTAAAGGGCAATAATTCTTCCCTAGAACATGGTACATTCCAGGATCAAAAGCAGTAATTTAGGCACAGGGAAGGGAGAAAACTATCTAAACGGTTTATTATATGAATTTTTCTCAACCTTTAAAACAATGATATCAAAAGATTTTCACATTTCAAACAAAATGTAAATATCATGCTGGCTCTAGTACCGTGAATTTCAACTGAATTTAATGTTAGAATTGTCCTCAATTTGATCGCTCCATTGTAGCCTCCTTAAACCCATGTTGATGGCTAACCTGACAGGCATCTGGATGAATCTTGGGCTTTAGGCCAATGCAGTGTCTAAGAATCTGAGATTCTCTTAGCTTATAGGCACTGCACATTGCAGCTTTCAGAATCTGTCCTGTAGATTCTTGTCAACCTCAATGACCAGGGCTGTGCCTGTGTGATTCCACACAATCTGTTCTCAGTTTTCATCTCTCCTTCTCTTCATTCCTACAGGAAAGATGAGGTGTTATTGGTCCCCCCACCACATACACACTTTCTGAGAATATATATCTTCCTTGCATCCACAGACATATTTCAGATATGTTCCAAAGCAGAAGATGGATATAATCTGATCAGGGAACTTAAGCTTATTTGGATAATTTTTATCATGATAATATTTAAGTCACTCCAGCAATGGCTTGACAGCCTATAATTTTTACGATTAACTTCCATGACAAATTACCCTTTGCTATATGTTTTCTGAGAAGATTATATTTTTCATCCCAGTGCTGTGGACTGAGCCCGGGCATTGCACATGTGAGGCAAACATGCTACCAAGGAGCTATGACAGCGTTCTCATTTTTACTTTTTGGTTTGAGATAAGAAATCACTGAGTTGCCCAGGTTAACCCTGGACTCTCTACAACCCAGGAGGGCCTTGAACTTGGAATTCTCCTGCCTTAGCCTCTCAAGTATCTGCGATTGTGAGTCTGGGTCATCAAGCCCAAATGCAGGTTGCTTTCTTGATACAAATTAGAATTGTATGGGACTATAACTTGTGTCTGTGTGGTCGATAATATTTCAATTGAGAATAAAGTTGGATTTCATTGTTTGGTTTTTATGAAAATATTTTTCTTGATACCAAAACAAGTAGGCAAGTACTCTTGGTCTTACATGGTATATCGATCTCAAAACTCTTTTCATATTGCTAAATATGGCTGCCACGGACAGGAAGGACTGTGTACTCATCTGCACCGTCTGACTGGACTCATCCTAAAGACACGCTGGTATCAATAGAACAGGAGATGTGATAGTGAATGACTTCTGAGATTGATTTTATACATATACATGTGTGTGTGTGTGTGTGTGTGTGTGTCTATGTGTGTAATCTCCAACCAGCTTCTGCTAATTCTCTGAAGTGTTTATCTGGGGTAATCCAACTAGGTGCCGAATAAGCAGTTTGAAACTGCCACACTAAAAAAAGAAAAAAAATTTCATGTACAGGCATTTTGATTGACAGCCCAGCTGAGTTTCAGCTGACAACCAGCATCAACTGCTAGCCAGGTGAGTGAGCCAAATTGGATATACACCCCACAGAGCCTGCAGATCACGGCAGCCCAGACAACATCTGAATGCAGCTGCATGACAGACCCGTAGCGACAACTGCTCAGCCAAGTCCTTCTTAAATTCCTGACCTAAAGATTGTGAGCGCAATAAAAAGGGGGCATTTCAAGCTRCTAGTCTTAGTGGCAATTGTCACAGGGATAGTAGGTAGAACATATGCGTATTAGCGCCTTTACATACCTGTGCTCCTCTGTGCTCCAACACATGATCTAACGGCCTCCAAACAGCATACTAAGATTTCCAAAGACAGGTTCCATCACAGGTGGAAGTCATATGTTAATTTGAAGAGCTAGCTTCACCTCCATTCCAGTGCCCTGAGAACCTCATTTTTAAGTACTGTGGAAAGCTGGATACAATTGGGAAAAAGGGGGTGGGGGGGTGGAGTTTGACTCTGCTAAGTCCTTTTATTATACCCGTTGCTTTAAGACGGTTATTTCTAATTACATAATGGTTAGAGAGTCAAGGACCTTTGCCTGACTTCGAGCATATTAATTATCTTCCATCTTGGTCTTACAACCTTAAGGCCTTGAAGGCAATTTTTACCTGCCTTGATCAGAACTTCCAGACAATCAGAATTTCCATAAAATGAACTTTGAATGCTTTTTCTTTAAAATAAAGCACTTTCATGATTAAGAAAAAAGGTGAGGTTCTCTTCTTGCAAGATAATAAGTAGAATACACAAGCAGGAAAGAAGCTATGAGAGCAGAGCTGGTGAATGTTGGTTAAAGCCACGAGGGCCTGAGTCTGCCGGTGAACAAATCTGAAACATTATTCACAAATGAGAACTATTCTGTGGGCAGGTAGTCTTTTACACGCAAACACATTTTTATAAAAATGTAATTACATCAAATGTAATATTACGTTTAGGGGCTGCATCTCATCTCCCACCTGAAGTTACTATATAGGTTACTGCAAACTTTACTTAGTATGCAAATAAACTAGAACCTGATATGAGAGTTTATTCTTGGAACAAGTAGCTATGTTCCAGCCAGTAACAGCAGTTGAGTTTTAGCCAGTCCTTGGTTGCTGAATGATCAGCCTGTGTCCAAATAGGGCAGATAGTATGCTGGGATAGGTCAAAATTATTTCTCTGAGTCACTTCTTTGTTTCTTTGTTTGTTTCTTTGTTGATACATCACCTTCCTAGGTGATTGGGTTGGGCTCTTTGAACTTGGTGTAAACAAAACTTTGGTAAACTTGGTTTGTCTAAAGTTTTTCTTTCAACAAGTATTATCATGGAAAATTTATCAATCAAAAGTGAGGTTTGCCCTAGAAAACAAAGGAAAAATATTTTCTTTCTTCAAAACTTTCCATAACTCTCTGTCCCCCTGCCTCTGTCTCTCTCTTTATCTGTTATTGTCACACAAACACATATATACACATGTGTCTATCTGTCTTGTCTTTCTTTGTCACTCTGTCACATAAACACACACAGATACATACACACATACCACAACATTCATGCATATATGCATACATGGATACATAAACACACATAGGCACACACACATACATACATAATACACACATGACACACACATACCATATACACACATACACATACATATACACACACAGACACACACAGGAAAACATGCACTCTACAAACATATACATACACACAGCACACACACATACTTGCATACCTACACACACATGCACACACACAACACACATATACATACATGTATGCACACATACACAAACACTTTTTCTCTCCTGTCACTCTCTCTGTCATCTCTGTCACTTTCTGTCTCTGTTTCTGTCTCTCTCCATCATTCTGTCACTCTCTGCAGAGTCTCTTCTAGTCTAACATAACTTCAAATTTAGTATGTTGCCAAAGAAAATCTCGGACTTACCTTCCTGAGTCTTCCTCCTGAGTTCCAGGAGTATAAGTTTATAACATCTGGCTCACACGGCGCTGAGGGCCCAGCTTAGGTCCTCACATGAGGAAGGTTCTCCTACAACTGAGCCTCATCTCCAGCCTGTACTTACTTTTTTTAGATTTATTTTATAGGGGAGAACTGCTTTGTCTGTGTGCCTGTCTGGATGTGTGTRTACCACATGTGTGCCTGGTACCCTTGGAGATTCAGAAGAGGACATTGGGTTATGGATATTTTTGAATATGGACATGGGTATGTCCATGGATATTTATGCGTGATTTTGAATGGTCATGTGGGTGCTAAGAATCGAGCCAGGGTCCTGTGCAAGAGCAACTCTTGCTCTGCATCACTGAGCCATTGCTCTATCTCCCAGGATGTACGTTTGATATTTTTTATTCCTTATTAATGAGTCATAAACTTTCCTCACACAATTTTAATTGGGCAAGTGGTTTTAACTAGTTAGGACAGGTACTCTGAGTAGCCTTGGGGGCACCTATGGGTCCCATAGAGCCTTTTAGAAGGGCTATAAAATCTAAATTATTTTCCTGAGAATGTTAAGATATAATTGCCCACTTTTATTTCATCCTCTCCTGAACAGTGGAGTCTTCTATAGACTATGTGGTTCTGATGTCACAATAGGTTCTGTGTAGAAATATATATCAGTATCCAGTCATCTAAGAGGATAAAATGGTTTGAGAACATGAAAGACAAGGATCTGAGGAGATGGCTCAGGTAAAATGCCTGCTATGTGGACAGGTTTCAGACATAAGCAGGTAAGAAGCCAGCTATGGTAGCATGAGCTAGTAATCCCAGCTCTGAGAGACAGACCCAGGAGGATTCCCAGGGTTACTAGCCAGCCAGTCTAGCCATAGGAGCTCCAGGATCAATGAGAAACCCTTCCTCAAAACACACAGTGGGGAGTTGTTGAAGAACAAACCTGCTGTTGAGGTCTGGCTTCCAGAGGTGCATGCACAGGCATATACCTGAACATAGATGTACACACATGCAGACAACATGCAAACCCTCAAATGAAAATGCAAGATAATTCTAGTATTTTCACTATAATAAAAATATATAGCTGTTTTAATGGGGCTGGAGTTGGTCAGGGATTAAGACCATTTGTTACTCTTGCTGAAGACTTTTGTTGTTTCTCAGCATCAAAAGCTTTGATGGTTCAGAGCCATCATTAACTTCAGTTCCAGAGGATCGGACACCCTCTTCTGTCCTCTGTGAGCATCAGGAATGCTCTTGGTGCATATACAGACATGCCAGAAAAACACTCAGACACATACACAAATCCAAAATTAAAAATTATATTTAAGAGGCTGGAGAGACGGCTCAGAGGTTAAGAGGTTAAGAGCACTGTCTGCTGTTCCAGAGGTCCTGAGTTCATTCCCAGCACCCACGTGGTAGCTCTCAACCATCTATAATGAGATCTGGTGCCCTCTTCTGGCCTGTACGCATACATGCAGGCAGAACTCTGTATACATAACAAATCTTTTTTTTAAATCACATTTAAAAATTATATTTAATAAAATTATTAATAAATACATGCATTTTGATAGAAAATTATTCAATGGATTTGGCATTATATGTTATGAATTAACTCATATTTAACATTTCCCTAGTTTCAGTTTATAGGTAAATATTGATAGGCTCAATGTATACAATCACTTTGAAATCCTCAACATGTATTTAAAAATTATAAAGGGTTGTGAGAACAAAATAGTTTAGAACTTAATGGTTTGGAACTGATCTGGAGAAATAAACTGTACTGCACAAAGGATAATATTTATACTGGACATAAGTAGATCTTTTTAGGTAAACTGAAACTGTAGGCTCCCAAGTCTGTGTTTTGTTGCAAGTTTTAACAATTCTAGAAAGAATCAGAAACCACTGTGGCATAATGTAGAACTACTAAGAGAGGCTAGAACGGCTCCCTCAATCAGACTTTGGCCAAAGTTAAAGGTTTGTGTGTATATTTATGTGTGCAGAATTGCTTGATAAGGTGGCAACTGAGTGGGGAGATTTTTTTCCTAAATTAGTTTGATACTATTAGTTGAAGAATTAAGCCACCTTAAATGTATGTGTCTGCCATTCCATCTTACCACAGCATTATGTGGGCTCTGTTACTGACAGGATTATCATCAGGATAATCAAAGCCAACCACCCTGACCATGCTAAAGCTGCAGCCACACTGTGGCTTGATCAGTGTCAGGGGAACATGAAATGTGTCTGTCATTGCTGACTGACTTGCTCTCAGATCCCTACAAAATTATATTTTTAGCTAAACAACAAGTAAATGTGGCAAACGTGGGGGAAACATTGAGAATCGCAATAATGAGACTTTTGAAGGAAGCTCAGCTCTCTGAAAGCCAGCCTGCTGGAGATGAATACACTGTACTTATCATTGGTTATTGAAGCACTTGTGAACACATAACAATTATACAGAAGAGATCACACTGTCCTCCCAACATCAAATTGTACCTGGATACACCGTGCTTTCTCAAGGCTTGGGAGAAAAAAAATTACATCTCTCCTTACTTTACAAACTCTTTCGGAGTTCTGAATCTCCTAAATGAATTAAAAAGCRAGTGCTATTTAATTGAACCACTGAAAAGCAGAGGCTGTAACGTCCATGCGCATTTAAGAAAAGGTATTTATTTAATAAGTACTGTGTTGATCAAGTACTGTGTGTCCACACAGGATAACTGACTGGAAGAACGAGAATTTAACAAAGGTTGCATTCCAATGGAGTAGGTAAATTAGTATTTCCTGTAATTTTGAGCGTTTATAAATAATACAAAGGAGAGTAGTGAATGCAGATGAGTACAGATGGACTTAAGAGGATCACCAAAGGTGATACTTTGTTTTCAGTTCTCTTCTTGGCATACCCTAAATCTGTGCTTGGCTGTCTTAGCTCATCTAGCTCTCTACTTAGGTCCCCTTTTCTATGACATAGACCAGAAAGTTCCTCTGGACAGAGAGCTGGTATGTTCACGGGGTGTAGGGATGCCCATGGGGTTTAGGTCTAGGGGAGGAGAACAAACTTGCCTAGGACAAACTTGTTTATTGTCTTGCCCCAGTTTTCTAGTTGATTATGTCAGGTGTACATGTACAATATAAATGACCCCATTCAAGTCGTGGAAGTGCAAGATGGTGTCAGATGTGAGAACGGACAGAGGGCTGTCCTCAGTGGGAAGAAYGGGAGTTGAAAGACTGACTTGGCATTGAAGGAAGATGCTAGTAAACTYACAATTTCAAAATAAAAATATTATACAATAGGAGGACTATTTTCATTATCTGACCAAATGATTTGAGTAATCAGAACAGAAAATAAGATAATACCTTTTGGGTGAAAATGGGAATTACTTTCCCTTCCCAAATGACATTTTTAAATATTTAGGTACTGACAGCAGATATTTCCTTGAAGCATTTTCATATCTAGAGGGATAAAATAGATGTTAAAAAAAACAAACAAACTATGTGCTAGTGACTTGTGGATGACTTCTGGTTTTAGTATTGGTTATTGTTGATTTTTTATTTTTACAAAGTCAAACATTTGAATTCTATTTTTTTACTTTAGTTAGGAACATAATTCAATCTGGTATAAAATAATAGAAACCCTATGTAGCAGGGTTGGCTCACGGTATGGTTCATGCTCGGCATCCCAGCACTTAGAGGTGAAGGCAAGAGAAACAGTAGCTCAGTGTCACACTGGCTATGTTGTGAGTTCAAGGCTAGACTGGGATATAGAAAACCTAGTCTCTCTCTCTCTCTCTCTCTCTCTCTCTCTCTCTCTCTCTCTCTCTCTCTCTCTTTCTCTCTTGTGTGTATATCTGTNCTGGCTATGTTGTGAGTTCAAGGCTAGCCTGGGATATAGAAAACCTAGTCTCTCTCTCTCTCTCTCTCTCTCTCTCTCTCTCTCTCTCTCTCTCTCTCTCTCACACACACACACACACACACACACACAAGTACCACATACATGCACACAGACGTACATGCCAATCAGTGGTCATTGAAATACCAGCTTCCATTTCTTCCTCTTTCTTGTACAGTTCTTTGGAAAGAATAATTAATAAGGTAACATCAAATAGCAGCCACCAAAGAAATGATAATGAATCTGTTGTTTCCGTCCAATTTTTCTTGCTAGACACTGTTTCTCTAAAGACATCCCTTGACCATCTTCCCTACCTTTTGTTTCTTTTGGTCTTTGCTGGTTTGCTGGGCCCCAGAATCATGCCTTTTACAACACAGACAACCAGGAGACACTACACACTGGAATTACTGTAGAATCTGTTATGCGTTAATTCTGATGAAAACCTCCAAGGATCTCATGACTCCCTGGTACAGATTTGGGGACTGCTGTCATGGAGAATAACTTGGTTTTAAGTTCACCATCCTGTTTGTGCTTCTTTCTGATGAGCCTTGCTTCAGAAGAGTCACTGGRYAACTCTTTCTTTGTATATGTCAAGAATATGCTCTATCATATGTCTGGTAGCTAAGCCTTTCAAGGTCACAATCTGTACAGGATTTATGTGCCTGTGCCAATGACAGGCTTACATCTTTCCATGCTCTGCCAGCTTTCGCTGACAGCATCTGTTCTTCTATCATCCGAGCCCCTGTCCTCCTCTCTCACACCAGTGCCAGGGCACTGTGAGGAGCAGGCTGGGCATCACTATTGTGTGTACACACGTCAGCTGCAGGAAGTCCATCTTAGGTGACAGCCATGTCACTTTGGTACCACATCCCCTTTTACACCTGATCACACTTGCAGATGGGAAAGCCAATGGTTTCAGGGAAGGAGGAAGTGAGGGGAGGAATAGGCGCCAGATGGACATGTTGGTGTGCAGAAGGGGACAGAAGACCCTCCATCCACGTGCCACCAGAGCCCATGAGGGAAGGCTCGTTTTCACGGAATCTGGATGCCTGGCAGAGTTATCACTGAGTGGTGTGTGAACTCCCTCACCTAGGCTGGGTAGAAGACCTGTCTATCGTTCTTCTCATCTCAGCTGGAACTCACCCTGGGCGCACTAACACAGGACCATGTCCTTATATGATCAAACCATTCAGGGGATTAGGAGAGGGAAGAAAATGAGGGAGACTTGGAACAGTGGGGGTGTTCTGCATTCAGACGTCTTAATGCTTACATACAAACACTTTTTAAGCTTGTTGAGAGGAAGAGGGATGAAGATGGAGTTTTGAACTAAGAATTTAGTTACAGGAAGAGCCTTCAGGTTTGTTGTGCAGTAAAGAAATGCAGAAAGAAAGCCGGGCGTTGGTGGCGCACACCTTTAATCCCAGCACTTGGGAGGCAGAGGCAGGCTGATTTCTGAGTTCGAGGCCAGCCTGGTCTACGGAGTGAGTTCCAGGACAGCCGGA